>WEKY01007753.1:46314-61066 GCA_013390045.1 Picathartes gymnocephalus
AAAAAAAGAAGCCTGAAAGCTTGCACTGTTGTTTATCTTGGCTTTAGAGGACAGGTAAGTACATCTGCATCCAAGCTTTCAAAACTCATCAGAAAATCATTTCATAAAGAAGAATTACTTCTGTTAATGCTTACATGGAGATTGTGGAAAATAAGGGTTTGTTATTGCATATGCTTTGTAATACTATATACATAAAGTGCTCAGCAAACTCTAATGACCTTGATTACATTAAATAATATACTTAATGGGAGATGTAGTCAGCTGTTTTGAGAGTAACATTGATGATATAACACAATATTTGTCACTGTTTCCTTTGAATTTTTCTAGTGTTTCTATGATTTAGAGAACTGGACTACGACTATATTTGGGTGAAAAGAGATCTTTTATTATCCCCATAAGTATCTGTCCAGACTTTGTATGAATATGATGCCTCTGAGAAAATTAGCATCTGTCACCTTTTTTCAGGAAGTGACAAACTATAGGTTTTACTAAGTTAGCTGGATTATTGGAACAATCTCTCCACTACAATGAGGAATTCTGTGGGAACGTAAGCAGAAAGTGTTTACTAAAGCACATTGTGTTTTTTCCTTATGGAGAGAGGAAAAAGAAAAGCAAAAAGCAAAGTGTATTTGTCTCAAGACTGATCAGCACCCTTCCATTTAAACATACTCCTAAAGGCTTACTGATCATCTTCTTTAGACTCACTGTAGTGGTTTTGCTCATCAAAACACAACACTCACCCAGCGTGTTTTGTTAATTGCTTTTACTCTTACCCTAGGTAGCTTTGTGAAATGAGAAGTGGGTTTTTGCATTCTTTGGTTAGAAAAGCACAGTTCCAGCAGGCATCATCTCTACTGAGAACTTGAATATCCATAATAATTAAACAACTGTCTGAAAATAAAAGGGTTCTGTAGTTTCTGTACCAGCATTCGATTGGTGTTCTTGTTTGATCCATCTCTGTCTCCAGCAACATTTAAGGTGGAAAACCGGATGGAAAGGTTGAGAAGGCAGGAGGGGTTGCTTGGAGTAGATGAGGACAAAACTGATGCACTTTACCCTGTTTAGGGCTGATTTCATATCTTAACTGGTTTCTCATGTTATTTGGGCTGAATTCTATCAGGGAACAACAAAATAAAGACTTTCTAGTTTCCTGCAAGGTCTCTTATGCCTTTTTCCTCAGAAGACTTTTATAATTTATATATTTGCTCCTAATTTTAGTTCTTGAATATTTTCCTGCCTCTTTATAGTTTTTTTCATGTCTTTATAAAATAACATTTAAAATTGCCAGTAAAGAACAAATGTGTATATTCAAAAGTAAACTAGAAAAAAATTGAATGAGATTTTATTTTTTTATAAGTCTTTTTGTCCAGAATTATTTATTTTGTCCTTTATTTCAGATATTTATCTTACTGATGTGTGTAGCATAAATTCAGTCAAATGGTACTTCTGTCTAAATTTTGACAAAGCAGTTAAACAGAAGAGTGGGTAAAATGGCAAATTAATTGAATGGATAGACTTGGGTCTAATGCTTCTTTAGCTGTCATTTGCTTGTTTTGTTCTGCTTAATTTAGCTGCTTTTCAGCTCATAAACTTCAAAGTCAACTCAAAGTCGAGCTCAAGGAGAATTCATATGATTCAAGCAGTCCTGATTAGCCTGAGAGCTGTGAGCAAGGCTTGGATCTGTGCAGTCTGCATAACTCTGGTGAAGATGTAAATATTTATTTTTTTGTAGTCTGCTTTTGAGCTCAAAGGATTAATTTATAGTAAGAAATTTAGGAGGTTAGTAAGATTGAATATATTAAAATTACTAGTCTTAAGACTGTAAATATCATCTGGCTTAAGGGAAGGTAATTTAGTAGTTTGACTCATCTGTAGTGACCACAACTAAAAATCATGACTTTTTCTCATTATTGTGGATTATTTTACAATGGATTTTCCCAGCTGGGTTTTAAGAACCATGCATTTGTTTATTCAAGACTACTCTTATACTCTGCTATTGCTATAGGACTGCTGTTGATTTCTAACTGCTCAGATATTGGTTGAACTTGGCTTGCTCTTGGGCCATCGATCATAAAACCTCTAGCTTTCAATTTACAGCTCATTTGTAAAGCTCTGATCTCTTTAAATCTTACGGAAACAAACTCTAAACCTTCATAAAAATCTCCAGTGGTGCTCTTTCCTTACACCAATCCCTGTTTCTTCAGTGTCCATGACACAGAATTCTTCTTGGTCTACTTTTCTCTGTTCCTGTTGTGCCATTTCACTATTTCACACTAAAGCAACTTTCTTTACTAATTATTACATTGAAATTGCTTGCTGCTCATGAACATCTGCTGCTCAGTTTCACTGCTGAAAATACAGGGTATAATACTGAACCCTCTGGTTTTTTGGTTTGTTTTTTTCTCTAACATGTGTCCTAGCTACTAAAACCTGCAGATGTTTAGGTGTTTCAGATGACAGCGATAAATCCCCATATACACCCTTAGAATCTGTTTCTCTTTTCCAAACACCATTTTAAGTTTTCTCTCACACAACATGAAAGAGACAGTGCTGGTGGCTGCAGTTGTGATAGTCGTTGATAGAATATTACACATGAATCCTAAGTTAAACACATTTTTGATTCTGCAGTTTGATAAAAAGAGTAGAAAGGAAAGAGTAGAGGGATGCAACAGGAGGAACACAGCTCTGGAGCTCCTCTTCTGTCTTAGACAAATGGCATGACCACTGAAAAGGGAGGATTTGGAGAACTGTGACAATGCTGGCAGTAGGAGGACTTTCACATGACAGTCTTCCCTTCTCAGAACCTGCTTGGCTTGCCCTGATGGAAGCTCATTTTTATTTTAATCTTGAAATCTTTTCAGATTTTAGCACTTTTGCATCCTTACGTGAAGTGTTTCATGACCTCTAAATAAAATACATAGACATTTGAATATCCAAATACTTTGTTGCTTAACAAAACCTAATAGTTGATATTCTTGCCAGAGTATTCTATGATTCTTCAAGTGTCATAAAACCTTTATTGGAAGTTGTGAGGATGAAGCTAAGCAGCTTTTCTCTAGAATAGAATCAGATAAACGCTAGAAGCCATTTACCATTGAGAATGTTGACTTTTTTTTCCCCTCCTATCTACCCCAAGACCGTCACTCATCCCACCTTATACCAAGTTATCAAAGAAAATCTACAGAAATAGCTAAGTTAATTGTTAAAAGATAATGAACTCAGCAGAAGGAGCAGGAAGAGCATTGGTGTTAAAGAAAGCTCTGTTCCTCAGGCTTCAGTAATGAGGGAGAAAAAAAAGTTAGTTTTGCTGTCCCATAGCTGTTCACTGAGAAAATCATTCAGATCTCCTAATGCATAAAGAGAATTAGGTTAAAGGAAAGGTTGGGATCCTCTGCCAGCAAAGCTTTCTCCACTGAGAGTTATCACACTCTCAGTTGTGCCATTTCAAGCATTGCTATTACCAGAAACTAACCTAGATCTGTCTAAATGATCTAGTTAAAAAAGTAAACAGAAAACTGCTTTTCAAGTTTAAATGGTTTGAAGTTTAGAGTGGGGAATGTCACCAAGAAGCTTTGGGTTGGTGCATGGCTACACAAACAGAGCATGAAGAAACTGCAGCATCTGGGGAGAGAAAGAAAGGAGCAGATCCACAGATGTTGATGCTGGAAAGAAAATGTACCCAATCTTTGCTTGCTGAATGTGTCAGTGATACTGGGCCAGGACCAGTGAGAGATATTGTATTGGTGGATTTTAAATTATCTGTAAACCTTTGTAGGTTGAAGATGCATGAAGTTGGCTGGGTTTGTATTCATTTTTGCTGTGCTGCTCATAAGAAGTTAAACTAAATTTCAAAGCTAAATTTTAAAATTATAAATATGATAGGTGACGGTTTACGGCTGGTGCTCTAAACTAAGAGATATTTTGTTTCCTTTTTGTGATAAGGTAAACTTTGGTGAAAGTGAAACGATTTTTAGTCTTGGCTGAGACTCCAATAATCCACACAACTGTTGATAAAGAGCTTGTAGGAACAAATTTTCAGTTGCCCCAGGAATCCCTATATTCCATAGTTCAAGCAGTTGAAAGAACTTGTAATTTCTTTGTTGTTGGCATCATTAAGGTGAAGTTACTTTGCTCAAGAGAATGTTAACCCTTTAAAGGTTGGGTTGTTTGAAAACATACATATTTACTCGTTTATAAACACTTTATAAACCAAAGGTTCCACAACTACTTCAGACATTCCTTGAACTTCAGGATGCTGCTGGCAAAAACTCGTGGGACCTTTGTCATTGTTGGCTGGTGGTTGAAAAAAGAAAGCAGAAGACAAAATAAAACCAAAGCATTTTTCATAACACCATTAGACAAAAAAAAAGAAATCAAAAAAGGTATCTGAATGTAGATTTGTACAATGGTGCACACTAGAAAAAGTTTGAAAGTTAAGAAAGTTAAGAACCTGAATTATACCAAGATAGATGCAAACATGGAACTTGGATTTTTACATGGATTTTGACCTTCCCTGATTGAAAAGATTCAGTTTATAGTCATGTAAGGAGAGAAAATGGCAAAGCTGTGAAAGAAGATGATACCGAATCTCTTGGATTTATTTAATACTAAAGACCATTTACTAAATTATCTAAACCTGATTTGTTAGTTGTACATAGTTAATTGTTCTTTAATTTGTAAAATATATGGTTCGAACAGTGCTATGAATTAATCTAAAACAATTTCTCTTTTGTGTTCTAGGTAAGAGAATATCAGGTTTCTCAGTCTAATCAGACCACAGCAAGGTAAAAGATCTCAGGTATCTGAAGCCTTTGGTGGGACTATAATTCTGTGTGTCTGTGTGTGTGTGTGAGAACATCAGATTCCCTTCCATATGAAAAGTGTCTGTGAATCTGTAAAATATTTGATTTGCAAAGGAAAAGTACCCAACTTTTCAAATCTTTAACAAACCTTGAAAATACAATAGAGAAAAATTATATTCTCTTTGGTTTATGTTCTGTTTTCTTCTGTGAAAACTATTAATTCATGTTGTTACCATACTGGATATATTTTGCGTGCCTATATATTTGCAAAACAAGGCTCAGATAACAACATTGTCACTTTGTGACTTTAAAAATTAAGAGAAAATAAGGAAGAAAAAAACAGTTTGATGCAAATAGTAACAAACTATGGAGTTGCATATGTAGGTCACAATGTCAAGATTAATGTCAAAAAATCCTGAAATACAATTGTGCCATAAGGATACTTCAAACTCATTTCTGCTTGTAGACAGTATTTATAAGCTGGCATTTTGCTAAGAGGTGGGATTGGCACAGCTTGGCTGCGTAGACTGATGTGCTCAAGCATCCAAAATATTTATATTTATATAAGTTATAATCTAAAAATTATAATCTGTAAATTGTGTGATTCTTCCTGGTGTTCCGTAGGGTTTTCAGTCTTAAAACAGGCCTTCATGCAGCTTGATTTTTTTAATTTGATTGTAAGTTAATATTGGACATGGACAACTCTAAAAGCAAACAAGCAAGCTTGGTTTCCTTTTACATCCTTGGTGTTAATCAAGATTTACTGATATTTCTTCCGTAAGACTCTTGTATTTTAAATAGATAACTGAACCTTGTTTATTGGTGTGATTATTGATACAAAATACAATGGATTACTGTAGTTTCAGCCAGCATCCAGTAGCAGAATGTTTGTCATCTACAGCTTTCTAAGAGTCTCCTGGAAAAATGAATTAAAATTGTTTCCTATTTTCCCCCTCACCTATAACCTGTGCTTTTGTGGTCCTTGATGTGGCTGTTTTCCAGCAAGAGTAGTGTGTAGCCTCTTGAAAACAATTGGAATATTTTAGAGGTCTTTGTTTCCTTGATTCCATCCTGCCTTTAAAAATGCAACTTTAAAATGAATGATAGTGCTGGGGTAGTCTTAATAATGTTGTATTCACATTTGAGCACTGATTTTTTTGTTGCAGCCAGTATCTGCACTGTTGGATACTGGGATACATAAAATCCTGCAGCTACACAAAGACAAGTAAACAACATAAATCCTTTACTGCTAGACAGAATGGTGTGATCAATCTAAATGGCTTTTTAAAGGTAAGGTTTGCTGAGATGTCCAGAGATTTTGAGATTATTTTGCAAAATCAACCAGAGTTCTGTGAATAACTTTGGGATAGGAGGGTCTTTCCTTGTCCAGCTGCATTTTGAATGCCTTGTCAGTGCCACTGGATCAGCATAAGATTGATAGTTATTTGGTAAGGTAACATCTGTTGTTCTGCAGTGTACTTCCAGCAGATGCTCTTGCTTTAGATGTAATTTGCTATTTGTTTTAATCTTTCAGCACACTACCTGTAGCAGATAAATGGTACTCAAGTTGAGGTGCAGGTTTTGAAACCATGGATTGTGCACCTCTGATCAGATTGTCACCTGTAAATTGTGCACAACATCAGTAGGTTTGATAAGGATGGCGGTTGGAACAGTTTCAGATTTATTCCTCAAACTGGCATACAGAATTCTTTTGACTGTAGGGCAATTTCTGCTTTTGTCTTATTTTTTTTTTTTTTTCCCTTCTCTCTTCTTCTATCTCTCCCTGTCCCCGTTAGCCATCCTTTTTTTGTTTTGTTCCTGGGGAATTCATGAAACTGCATAGGCACATATCTTACCAGAACCAGAAAACTGTTCCCACTGTTTTTCCCTCTCACACTGTATGAAAAGTTGTAGTGAGAGAAATGTTAAGTGCTCACATCTGTAACTTAATTGACTTTGCATGTATAGTGTTCTGGCAAGTGGTCTAGACTAAAATAATTTTAAGATAATCAGTATTTCCTACTTTATGTAAGTGCATGAGAGTGCATATTTATTTAAGATAAATGAAATGGGGATTTGATACTAAGCATTTCTGTAGTAAAACGGAAGTTTTTGATAAAAAATTATCCTTTTCCAGCAGGAACATTTCAACTAGAATATTTTACAATGCAATGCTCTTAAATAAGTTTGCACAGCAGGCATCCCATATTTCTTGGTGTTAACAAGTCCACTTGGAACTACCATTTCCTTTTTCCAAGAAATGGCTTGCTATTACTTGTATTCAAATCCAGTTTTCTGTTGCAGAGTTACAGCAATCAAGAGATTCTCACATAATGATGGCATCTGGTGAATGTTGTTAAAATCCTTCATACAAGCACAGACCAAAAAAAAAAAAAACAAACAAAAAAAAAACAACCCAAAACCAAAACCTTGGATTGCTGTAGTGTTTCTTTGCATGTTGCTGGCTATTTTCACCATTGTGTTCCTGAAATTACTTTCCTGTTTAAAGTTTTAGTGACTGAAAAATTTTTAGCAGTAACAACTCTGCATGATTTGTTTTACCCAAAGAGAATGCAAGAAGTTGTATAAAGCAACTTAGCAGTTCCTTTTCCTGTGTCTTTCTTCACCCTGAAGTCTTTGCTCAGTACATTTGCAATCCCTGTTTTGAAAATTTGATCTCTTTTAGGGCTCTGTGGGGAAGCAGAAAATTGTAGAATTTTTTTGACTGTAGGTAGCTCATTCCAGTCTTTATGGGTTTTTTTGTTTTGTTTTGACAAATATTAACTCTGCTTCTCTGTAAAGTAGATATTTATGCTGTAATGTCTATCTTCTTGGGCTAAATAGTCATCTACCGTGTTGTGGTTCAACCCCAGCCAGCAACTAAGCCCTAAGCAGTCACTTCATCACTCCCTCCCTCACTCCCAGCAGGACAGAGGGAGAGAATCAAAAGGGTAAAAGTGAGAAAACTCTTGGGAGTTGAGCTAAAAAGAGTTTAATAATTGAAATTATATAATAATTATCATCATCATTTGTAAATAAAAGGGAAATAACCAAGACAGAGAAATAAACCCCCAAGAAGGCAAGTGATGCAAACCAGAGTAGTTCTCCACCACCTGACTGGTGTGTCCCCTCCCATCTCCTTGTGCCCCCCCAGCCCACTCGCTGCTGGGGTGGGGTGAGAGGCAGAAAAGGCCTTGGCTCTGAGCAAGCCCTGCCCAGCAGTGAGGAAAACATCCCTGCATGATCAGCACTGCTTCCAGCTCAAATCCAAAACAGCCCTGTGGAAGGTCCTGTGCAGAAAATTAATGCCATTCCAGCCAAAACCAGCGCATCTGTATTGAAAGAGATGTTATCAAAGTTCTTAAGAGATCTATTTCTTTGGGTCCATTAAGATTAATAGAGGTTTTTGAGCACTTTGATGAAATAGCATATTAATGCAGTATAATGTTATGTAAAGCTACATGATGCTTAACCAAAACTACTCAGGATAATTTGTGACAAAGGCTATTATAATCCATTAGCCATATTTTCCAAGGCAATTTTCAGTCACTTTTAAGTTGTGACAACGTGTGCTGTAAATTGTTGTGTGAATTGCAGAGATTGTTGGGTTTTTATACCGTTTTCACATACAACTATGCTATAAGCAATGTTTTTATAAGTGAGGTTACGTTAGGGCAACTTGGATTTTTGTCTCTCTACCTATTGTGAATGGAGGTATGGTCTCTTTG
Source organism: Picathartes gymnocephalus (assembly GCA_013390045.1). NCBI lineage: Eukaryota > Metazoa > Chordata > Aves > Passeriformes > Picathartidae > Picathartes > Picathartes gymnocephalus. The sequence goes on from WEKY01007753.1 coordinate 54,845, forward strand.
TGATAAAAATGGGTAGGGATAATGGATAATCCCTCCTTTTACACTGCATCCCTAGTTTAGGAAAATGTCATTAAACATAAGTCTTGAATTCACCAGTAAAATAAAATACCTTCAGTCTATAAGATTTCTTGCCACTGCAGGGCTTAAATGAAATTTAGGACTGTAAGTAGATTTATATGAGGTTAAAAGCACACTGAATTTCCCCCTCCCTGCAAACTGCCTTTGCCATGAATGAAGAGGGAGTTGTGCAGAAACACTAATAGAAGATTAAGTTGTGAAAGCATACTCCTGTATTAAATATGCATGTGTATCACAGGAAAGATTATGTGGAAATTATGGGGCTTCCTTTTGAAAACTTTCTTTTTGTCCTTGACTTTTCAAAATTTGACATTCTTGTGTGGTGGTTTCTGTGCACATTTTCAAAATCAAGTGTCATGGTTCTAAAAAGTCAACGATTTTTTTCTCCTGGAAAAAAAACAACAACTTTCTTTAGGCACAGATTCCTGCACCAAACTACTCGCTTAATGTGAACAAGCAAATAAGTGAACGTAAACCCACTACATGAATCTCCAAATTTAAGGCTTTCTTAGAGTAAATGAACAATGAAAAAGGAAAGAAAAATGTTAAAAATTGCCTATGATATCATTTACAGTGAGGAAAAAAAATAATTATATCCTTCAAAAGTGTGTTTCACAGAATCACAGAATGGTTGGGGCTGGAAGGGAGCTCTGGAGATCATCTAACACAAATTTCCTGCCAAGGCAGGTGACACAGGAACATGTCCAGGTGGGGTTTGAATGTCTCCAGAGAGGGAGAATCCACAATCTCGCTGGGCAGCTGTTCCAGTGCTCTGCCACCATCGTTGTAAAAAAGTTCTTCCACTGGTTGAGTGGAACTTCTGGTGTTTTATTTTATGGCCGTTGCTCCTCGTCCTGTTGCTGGGCACCACCAAAAAGAGTTTGGCACCGTCCTCCTGATGGGCAGTAATCTGGAATGGTCTGTCTGCTCTTTGGATTGCTGGCAGGATAACCCCGAAATTCTCAGTCAGAATTGCTCCAAAAGCAATGCCCCATTGCATTGTCCTTGACACGGGAGACATTATTATATCACATTTTACCTTTTACTGAAAGACCATAATATCCTAGCGCACGTGCACACAAATCAACAGCAAGCTGAAGCCAAGCTCATTTCTATAGTGATCAAATTATTCAGTAGAAAAGCTGGCAAAATTACTGTACTGTTGTGATAATAATTAAAGAAAAATATATTACTTTTCAAATTGTACAATTTTAGTAGAAATAGAGCTAGAAAGCTAAATCAAAACTGTTTTCATGTCAATCAAATGCCAGTTAATTTTTGAGGAGATTATTTAAGAAGAAACCATCACAATTAAGCTGCTATTAATGCATTAAAAAGTAAATGCAAATATGTTACTTTCCAGATCATAGGGTTTCAAACCAAAAAAGCAAATTCTGGTGGAATGCAGTCAACTAATTTTTCCTCATCTGAGTCATTCAACTTTTCATCAGTGCTCTTTTTGTTCCTCTTGATTTGACTATTCAAAAATTCCGTTGCTGTCACCCAGTCGTATTTTTTTTCTTTTCTTCATTTTCTTCTTTTTTTAAATCTTATTTGATGGTGTTCACTGTAGTAAAGAGCAGTCCCATGGTGTGTTCTGTCACACCTGCTGGATGTTCCCACAAAGGTGACACTGAGAACGAGGCACAGATCTCTGATGAAATTGCTCAAGCCAAACATGGAATGTGGGTGGGGATTTTTGGGTTTAGATCAATAAAAATAATTTGTGAATGAAGACAGAAAAATATTTTAACAGTCTTGTCTAAGGATGATTTCCTGTAAAATTATTGTTACTCGTGGAAGATGAATTGGACGATAAAATAACTTACAAACAACTAGGTGAATTAAATGCTCTAAGAGATGCAACCCATAAATTTTTAATGTTATATTTCAGTATCTAAATCTGCATATCCAGAGCTTTTGTTCCAGAATATTCTTGCTATTTTTGTTGAAAAATTGGCCAAATAGTTCAGTTACTAACCAGAAATACATCAGGCTCCTGGCAAACCTACCAATAATTTGTGTCTTGTTAGAAGAAAATCTGATGAGTAAATCAGTATTACCACTTGAAGAAATAAAACCATTTTGTTTTTGTTTCTTTTCTTCTTCCTCTCTTATGTTCTGCTCTAAAAATCCCAGGAAGACTCTCTGCTGAAAACTATTCTGCAAAATGATGTTCATTTGTTCATTTCTCTTTGGAAGAAATTCATCTAAAAAGAGTTCAATTCTTGCATAATATGAATTATGAAGGAATTGAAACTTGGAAGGTGGCTACTACTTAAGATAAAAACTATGCATTGGAAACTAATAGCGAATGTTCCACATTATGGTGCAAACACCCCCAAACAGTTCCACCCTCCAGTCACCTTTCTTCATTAAGTATTCTTTGCTGGTATTTGGGTGCAGAATGATCCTGGCCCTGCGCAGCCCTGACAAAGGAGTGAATGACAGCTCCTCAATGGTTTTCAGTTAATCAGTCTAATTACCTTCCACTCCATTGCAGTGGCAACATCAAGCTTGTAAAGGAAAACTCTTCAAGAAATATCCAGGTTTCTCCTTTTGTGTTTTCTCCATGCAGGCTCTGTTGCACCAATTCATTTTAACATCTACTTCATCCCATTAAAGTAACTCCTGGAGGTCACAGGAGGTACCAGCCTGTTTTGATGTCCTCTGAATGGATGGAGCTGGGTGCTGAAGAGCTTCCCTGAACTGCAGTCTGGTAGTGAGGGAGGAATTAAAACCTTTGCTTTACAAGTCATGGGCTTCAGTGGGTCAGCACAGGATTAGAGAATCACAGAACATCTCGAGTTGGAAGGAACTCATCATGATTATTGAGTCCAAGTCCCTTCTCTCACTGATGTCACCTTGTCTTCATGTCCCCTTATCCTCACAGAGGGGGAGTCTTTGGATGATGAGACACTTTAAATTCACCCACCACATTTTAAATTCAACCACCAGTAGTTTAAGTTCACATTTTTACATTAGACTTCCCCAGAGGTGATGAGGGAGGGTTTTCAGAATCTGTTCTGGGTCTGTCTGTTCCAGGTTTGGCCACATTTTGTTTTTATGGACACACACAGTAAAATCTCACGTGGCAGCCATTGCTTGATATGTCTGTAGATATATTATCTATGTTTTATCTTTTTTTCATATAACTCTACAACCTTAATTAGTATCTCCTAGCTCAGAGCCAGCTCATAACATTTTATTTTGTCTTTTTTACTTCTGTGGCCCTCACTGTTCTTTCATGATTCTGGCAGATGTTTGGGTATTGCTCCTTTAAATCTGTTCTTCTGTCATTCTAATTTTGCTGTCATTCAATTTAGTGATAACAGGTAGAAGGGAAGTAAAGGTTTTGATAACAATGCAAACCATCAGAGGCTGAAAGCTGGTCACAATAAACACAATTGTGTATTTTGTGATAGTCAGACAAAAATAAAAGATTAGTATATAAGCCTGTAATCAGAGATCCTTCTCTTTATCTGGATATTTAGTTATTTTTAACACTTATTTTTGAAAATTGGTTTTCTGGATGACTAAAAAAGCCTATGCCAGAAACCAAATTTTGTTTTCTCCTGAGTGACATATTAGATCCGCATTTGTCCCCACTTGTAAAGTCTTTTTTTTGACCCATTTATTTTGATTCTCTTCTCACCATGTTTTCACGGGCACATAAACGATTCAAATAACAATAATATGTGTAAAGAAAGTATACCAAGATACCTCAGGTGCTCTATTTAGAGAGAATATGCATCTAAATTGATTCAGAAGTAATATGCACTTTGGCAAAGTGCCATGACTTTCAGACTTATCTGTAGGAAGCATCAGCAGTGAAAAATAACCAGAGCCGTAGAAGACAAAGAAATCCAGGTTGTCTTTTTGTGCGTGCTGGATTTCAAAAAACATTCAGGAGTGTATGATTTTATTGGCAATGCAGAATGATGCAAACCAGCGTATTCTGTTAACCATCAGCATTGCTAATTCAGGCTCTTCATGTGATGCCTTCCATGCTCTGTATTTGGGTCAGTGGTGGTCAGTTTATACACGTGGATGCAGAGAAGCCTATTTGGGAATATCCCACCCAGCCTACAGGTCATGCATCACACTGCACCTTGCATTTCTGCCCCCAACAATCCCATAATTTCCCGTTAGAAACTAAGGGTGGTTCCAGTCCCACAGTGGATGTGGGAGAACAACTCCGCAGCAGCGTTGTCCCTGGGTGCCTGTTCATAAACTGATGTCTGAGACCACATTCTTCCAAGAGTGTTCAACACCCCATGGCATAGCCAACTCTCTGCTTTTCCTCAGAGATCCCCAGATTCCCATTTCTTCTGTTTTTTTTTTTTTTTTAACTCCTTAACTTCCTGGGGGTAGAAGATAAACCTCTGCCAAAACCTGGAGGAATTGCCAAATCTGCCGCTGTCTTAAAAGAGGGAGTGAGCCTTTGGGAGCAGTAGGAGACCAGAGTATGAAAGTCTGTCAAAAGAATAATGTTCTTTTTAAAGGACTCTGTGCACATGACAATATGATAACTTGCTCTGTCATGCACATTTGTGTACATTGTCTGTCATATTTGTTATACACCTTAAATCACACAGAATGCTCTTGTTCCTCAAGGTGCTCTTTAAAATGCTAACAATACTTTTGATTAAAAAGTTTTTGAGATAAAACATCATAGTTTATATAGTATATTGAATGATAATTTTCTTGGCTTTCTGAGGCCTCTTAATGTAAAATCATAAGCACTACTTTTTGCTAGTTTATACGTTTGTGTAATTCTGCAAAAAATCCTGGTAGATTTTTGAATACTGTTGCTTCTGCCAAAAGTATGTATCATAAACAGTGCAGAAGGACAAAATCTCATTTTTTATTGATTGGCACAGCTTAAGTGGAGCCAGAGAATGAGTGGCAGCATGAGGTGTGGCCCAGCCATTCTAACGAAGCAACTTGTGTTCCAATGATCTGTATAAAAATGGTTGGGTCACTTCTCTTTCTATACAGTCAGTATTGCTGGTGTTTTAAACTTTTAATTTCAAGTTATGTTGGGTATGAGCTTCAGGTCACTGATTAAATAGACAAAAATACAGCTCCTTAATTTGTTGTCCTGAAAATGAGGTATGCAAAATTTTTCTGGTGCCCCATTATTGTATTTTATCCAGTGAACAGTGAGAGAAATGGTTACATGCTATGAGTCTATAAAACTGCAGTAGTCACTGGAAGGATATCTGTGTCTTGAAGTGTTTCTCAGTTGAGATTATTATCTCTAATTTGTGATTTTTTTACAATAGTTGTCAACAACAATATAATAATATATTAACATGAAAACTAGGCTATAATTTCTAAGAATATGTCAAGGATTTAGGTCATTCTTGTTTGCAGATATGTAATTCTGAAGAAATGAACTTAAAGATCCTACTAAGTGGTGTTTGCCATTGAGTACCTGGTGTCTTAAGTACATGTGGTGAAGCATTTTTTCCTCCCCTGAATGTAAAGCCTGATAAAAAATGGACTGGAGTTCATTAAACTTTCGTAGTGAATTGTTTCTCTTGAAAACAAGAGCAAATTGATGTATCCCGAATACAAATTACGTCTTACGTTTATAGGAACAAGCTTAGGTTCAATCAGAGGTTTTACTTGAGTAATTTTTTTCATTATTCAAGTTAGTGAAGACTTCGAGGGTTGGCTTTTTTAGTAAATGCCGTTGTTTGGCTTTAACAGAGGTCAGCTGTCTTGTCATTCTGGTTTCCAGACCTGTCTGTTGTTGATGCTGCTTTCCATGTGTGACCTAAGAGACACTCTTCCATTTCTGGAAATACTGAAGAAATCAATTCCTCACAAGCAAAGCTTTTAATGCATCACAAGTCCCAGCTTTGGCAGCAGAACTTTTGTTACTTATAAAGAAAATTAGCTTTATATTTTGCAACTTTTACTGCCTGTTTTTTTTGGTTATGAAGTACCTGTGTGCACATGCAGAAGGACACACATATTCCCTATTCAGTATTTTATTGGCCAGACTGCTCCTTTGACCCTTTTAATTCCTTTGACCCTGTAAAAGTGGCACTGTGTGAGAAGCTGGATACTCTGTCCTGCTCTGAAATGTGCATGTATATTCAAGTATTCATTTTTAGCACAACTGAATAATTT
>WEKY01007758.1:0-41239 GCA_013390045.1 Picathartes gymnocephalus
TGAATTTTTCCAAATCTGTTGCCTCTTATTTGCAAGGTTAGTGGATGGGAGTTTTTTTGTTCATGTCCAAGAACAGGGTAAACCGAGGATTGAGCTGGACTTTTCTTACAGTGACTTATTTTAGCATCTAGAGAGTTGAAAGGGGAATGAATATTTAACTGTAGTGAGGGGATGGCCTGTGCCACAAATACAGAGCTGTACAAATTGCAAGAAAACAGCTGGAAATGAATACTGGGGTTTCACATCTCTCAGTTACTTTTCTGTGGGATGCTGTGGCAAAGTGTTAACAGGTTGTTCACAAGGATTTCTATGACTACTTCTTATTTGGTTAGTTCATGTGGTAGGAGACTTTTTTGGTGGAAATGAGGGTACAAGGACCTCGGAGTCCATATAGGGTCATCCAAGTTCTATGTGATTGCTTTCACAGTCCCTCAAGTTTCTTGTTTAGAAGATGTTAAAAAACCCCAACAAAAACCCAAACCACAAAATCAAACGAACAACTATTCCCCAGGCACATTTTGACACTTTAAAATAAAGAACTCTGAAGCTGAAAAGATTCCCTAGTACAAGGTACTTGTGCAGTTTTTAACTTTTACCTTCTGCACCTTCTATTTGTTACCTTCAAACAGTTTCCAGATATATTCTGCTGCACCAGAATCCCAAGGGATGGCTCCCTCTGAATGCACTCCCAGAATAAGCCATGAAGTGGCACTGTAGGCACCATCTTCTGTTGAAGTTTTGTTTCCAAAATTTATTTTCCCATTGGCAGTGGATGTGATTTGTTTATTTTGCCTCTTGGGAATCTATGTTTTTAATTTCCTTTCCACATGTGATTGCTTTTGTCCTTTGAGCTCAATATTTTCCATTAGAATTTATAAACTAAGGGAGTTTTTTCCTTTGCTTTCTGTGCTCTAGTTCTCAAAGCAAAAGAAAATCTGTTGACCTTGAGCTTCTCTCTCTCCTGTTGCCTGCCTCTGGCTTTGCTTTTATTCCTGTTAGTTTCAACAGCCCAGAAAAGACTCTGTTATGATCCAGGGAGACTTTCTTCCATTTGAAACCTTTCCTGACTCAGAGCTTCCCTCATTTGCCTTAGCTAAGCTGTAAGTAATCTGTCAGCCTAATAGGCAAAGCTGCAGATTGTAGAACATCTTATTGAACAGGCCAATATAGGAATTTATTGGAAATACACTTTAGGTCAGTGTCATGGTTTGAAAAAAACCAACTTTTTTTTCCTGGAAAGACTTTTACAACTTTCTCCAGGCACAGCTTCCGACAGATCTGGGGAGCCCAGGGATTGGCTAACTTTAAGATAGGCACTCTGTGTAGCCACTTGAATATTAGAACTGCCTTTGTGAAATCAACATTTTAAGAATGGGAAGCCAAAATCTTTCTTCTTCGTTTCCGGTCACAGTAAAGGTAACAGGGTGGGGGGATCCGTCAGTCCCTCAGGGCTCAAACCATGACAGTCAGTGATTCCAAGGAGCTGAACATTTTAATCATTTAACAACTTTAGCCTATTAATTATATAGCAAGGTGTAAGCAAGCAGCTGTGGCAGTCCTAGATTTTCTAGCAAGCAGCTGCTGGTACTCCTTCTTTTCCAGCATAGGGAAATGGACTACCAGGTGAAGCCACCCTCTTTTTAGATTGGTTCAGCACATGAATGCTGGGCATAAATCAAGACATAAATGTATAAATACTGAGAGCACTTTGTTTTAATAGCACAGTAACGAATTTTATTGAGCTCCTGCCTCCAGATGGATTACCCCCCATGAATAATGGATTTTCATTTGTAAGGTTTTATTGGCTGTGAATTATTGCAACTTTTCAAACCATATGGTAATGGAGTGCCCCAGTTAGGGATAACTAAATCCTGGAGGTATTTTAGTGTCTTATATTGTATGGATTCATCTCTAGCTGGTGTGTTTTGAGGCTTAAGGATATGTAGCAGGTAGCTTTAATGTTTAAAATACTTAAAGGTTTTGATACTTTTGATGAAAATTTCCTAATAAATCTTTGGGAGACTCAGTTTGACCTCAATCTCTAATGTCTTGCTAATATGATTCTGCATTTTCCTTGTGGAAAACCCCTCTGGGTTTTGCTTCAGATTTTTTTCTGAATTGGTAAAATTACTGAATACAACATTGTATTTTCAGACAATTAATTTTTCAGCCAGCTGACAAACTTAAAATAAGCTGACAAATGATGTGAGTGTATTCATGTGCAGTTTAGATTTAGCTGTCTAAAGAGCTTTGTATATATATATTTCTATACATACACACAGAGATCCATAGATCAACAAATCACAGGAAGAGTGCTAATGTTAACTGTAAGAAAACTGTGAAGTGTTACTCTGGAAGAAGTAAGCAAGCAAAAATTACTTGAGGAAAAAATGGAACCGAATGATATTGGTCACATTATTTGTCAAGTAATCTTAGCATCTTGCAAAGGAGGGATCTTGGGAGCTCTCTAAATCCTCTGATTAATCTTCTGGTCAATCAGCTAATGCAGTTATGGTTTAATATTTAGCTCTAATCAATATAGCCACCTAGGAATACTGCATTAGAAAAAATGAAATATTTTATAGCTCAGAGTCTTGGCCGTTTTGTCTATTTTCTATACAACAATATATTTTTATATGGAATATAACATTTATATCATATCATCTTTAGAGATATAATTTGTAAAGTCTGAGTGCTGTGTGTCATGCAGTTTCAGTTTTTCATACTGCTTTCTATTAGCCTGGAGAGACGAAAGCAAATATTACCATTTAGAGACTCTGATACTGTGATGTGAAAAACCTCCACCTCACTAAAGTGATTGAGTGATATGTATATATCCTATCTTCTGAAGTAGCAGCAAGATAATGAGAGCAAGATAATTCCCAGGAGTGTGCTGGAGCTCACCAATACTTCTGGGGCATTGGAGTGGGGGAAGTTTTGTCAGGGACAGATACTGAGATTAAATGAAAGTCTGGTCTGAACCGCTTTCAAATTAAAACAAAAATTCAACTCATGAGATCAAGAAATGTGAGGTTTTTAGTAAAATGTCTCGCGTAGCTAAGTTGAAAAAAAAATGCATACATTCCTCTATATTTTGAGGAAATAATTGGTTGTATTATTATGAGATTTCTAAGTACTCAAGTTTTGCACAGATAAGTGACAGGACTTTTCACAGACTTTTTTCTATCATAATTAGCTAGCTTCATTTAAAGTGTGGGGTTGTTTTTTTAACAGTAAAGTTAACTTTCTCTTTTCATAACTGGGGGGAGGGTAGGCAGGAAAGAGATGAGTCAAACATTACTGGACACTGATGTGTCACAGATCTACACTGTCCTCCCTGTCATATTTTTAGTGAAGGGATAGTGTCTGACAGATGAAAAACATTTATCTATCAAGGGTGTGTTTAGCTGATGCATATAATCAGTCATTTCTTGCTGTGCCATTATAACCTAAAGGCATTTCTAAGGGCTGTCGTTTCGCTGCCTGACACCACCATTCAGTCCTGAATGGGTTATAGAAGAGGGAGTTTGTAATTTTAAAGTGATATTTTCTCTTGGGGTTTGGCTAGGTAGTGTCCCTCCTCCTTCTGATACTGTCATTATTATGTTTTTCAGTACCTCTTTGTAAATCTAGAGTCAAATATGCATTAGTACTGTTCTTTGTTCTCTACAGGTTTCTTACATTTACACATTAATGATGTAGCAGCATTCTTAATTTTTAAAATACGATATTTCTGATTTTGATGGGGAAGGCAAGAATGTTTACATTACATTAAGATACCTAAATTAGATTCTCTGAGTAGCCCTTTGTAGGTGTTTCTCTTTCACCATTGATTACTTAGGGAATTCAAACAGAATCTGCAAATCACATCTATTAAGATGGTCTTGAATAGCCGTACAGTGTGCACTGAAAATTTGCTGATTGAATGGATATCCATACGAACTGAAATGTAGAGACACCATGTGCTCTCTAGTTGCTCTTTTAACCTTTTATTTAATGCTTGTCCATGCTTCTGACTGCTGTCAGCACTGCTGACATTTACAGATGGGTTCATGCATCTCTCTTGTTTTCACTTATGAAGAAAAAAAAGAGAGGTGCTCTGGCTTGGAGCCTATGCCATGTGCTCCTTATACCTGAAATTAATATAAACTATTCAGAGCCATTGCTGTAATTTATTGAATGTATATAATGGTACTCGGTAAAGTGTTGCTTATGTAAAAACCCCCCTTTTTTTTTGTCTTGATGCAGGTGGAGGAGGGCTGGTGGGAAGGCATACTTAATGGAAAGACTGGCATGTTTCCTTCCAACTTCATAAAGGAGCTCTCTGATTCTGATGATGTTGGAATAGCACAGGAGGAGCAAGTAAAGTCAAGTAAGGAAAAAATTATTATTGATGTTCGTGTATGTATGTCCGTGTCTTTAGCTCATAACACATTGATAGGATAGCACATTCTTATCTCTTGCTTGGAAGTGTTTTTGAATGCCATGTTCTTAATTTATGCGGAGAGGGTCAGATGATGGTGATTTAGGTATACTTGCCGTGCTGCCTGAGTTGCAACATTTGTCATTGCTCTCTGAGCTATGTAAGACTTGGTGAGCCATAACAGACCAAGAAGAGAGAAGGCAATGATGATGATTGAATTTGTATTTCAAAATTAATTACAAGAGATTTTTTGTCTTTAGATGTGTAAAGTAACCAAATATCTACAAAGTGGCTTGTTTAAAGTGGAGGGATTAAAGTACCATGCTTTCTATAACAACTCCAGTAGATTTAAGGATTCATAATTACTGGTGTGGGACATGCAGCACTTTTTCCCTCCAGGTGCTGAGCATGTTTCTATCACCTCCGACAGCCACTGCCCCAGCAGCCAAAGGGGAAAAGGCCAGAACTGGGACATGGACTTTGTTCTCTCATTTACAGTGGGCCAGTACTGCTGCAGGTGAAAAGCATGTTTGGTAAATAAGTTTGCAATAGTATAAGCATGGTAGTGGGTTGTCCTATTTATAACTTCCCGTGGAGAATAACCTGAACCAAAAGTGTGCTGTTATATGAAATGGAAAGTTGTTGGTCTTAATATTTTTTCAGATTTTTTTTTTTTTTTCTAATTCAGTGATCAAATCTGAATCTTCAGAGAAAAAGAAAGAAGTCAATTCTATTTACATATTTCAGGCTAATTCCACAATACTTGCCAAGGTCTTCCTATTTTTAGCACTACATATGTTCATTGCTATGTAGTGTTCTTCTGAAATCTCTGAGTAAGCAGAAGTCAAAGGACTACCAAGATTTTTGTAAGCTGATTTCAGTTGAAATTTACCAAAACCTTTATCGTTTACTCTGTCAATAAGAGGCAGAAAATTGTAATACCTTCTTCTTTTTCCTCATTTTTCCACTTAAGCCAAATTTGTCATCCTTATTCCATACCACAGAAATAAGTTCCTGAAAACCCTAACTTTTGCAATGATGAAAATCTATTATATTTTTTTGTAATGGAGTACATTTTCATGTGTGAATGTGTAGTGGTGACCTAGTCTCATGGTCAGTGCTGCTAAAGATATTTAAATGTAGCATTCCTTCAGACTGGAATGAACATATTTTAAACTTTAAAATTATAATGTGATGGAGAGGGGAAAAGGGTATTAAGTGAAGGTGCATGTTTCACTTAAGTGAGATTGCAAACTGCTTTCTATAATCTGTATATGCTATCATGAATTATGTTCATTACAAACACAGTGAGTCTTGGAAGAACTAATTGTGTAGAGTAGTTTCAGCTCTGGAGTCTGTAGTGTTTGGTACTATATAAATGAACAAGGTAGGTGATACTGTTCAGGATGGAATATCCCATTTTTTTCTATATGAATTAATGAATATTCCTTCCCCAGATAATTTGGTAATATTTACTTTATAATAAGCATCCTAAAAATGGCTTTTAACAAAAACATACATTGGGGTGTGCAAAAGCAGCCACAAAGCATTAACTCTTGATGTCCATTATGGAACATGCTTTGTTCAGACTTGGGTTTGTGTGCTGGTTCTGACTGTCAGTGGAACCCAAACCTGTGATACTTGTATGGGGAAGGCAGCAGTAACACAAATATTGTTTTTGTCTTTTTAAATAAATTGAAGGTAACTGTAGTTGGGAGATGGGTTTCCTACTTTTTTGTATTTAATTTAATTCTCTGGAGGTGCTTTGTGGCTATCTAAGATGAGAAGCTGTTAAATATACCTATAAGACAAAAGAACACTGTAAACCTCCTGAGAGAAAGACAGTGACTCAAGGAATGCTGAGATTGTTATGGGGATTTTAATGGTTTTCTGCTTATTTTTTCTTCAAGTAAAACTATCAATTTAAGAATTGCATTCCCTTAGGAGAATTATGGAAATATATGTCCATTCAGTTTTTTCTATATATGGTTTACGTAATTGATACAGCTGTTGCTCTCTAACACATGGTGCTTCATGAGGCTCTATTCAGGCACACTGAATATCTGGATTTGGAAATCTCCGTAACGAGATTGCAAAAATTTCAACAAGCTTACACAACTGACTAGGAACGATAATCTCATTCCATGTTTAGTCTGAAACCATAGTAAAATAAAAAATGAACAAGTAAACTTGGAAGATTTGGGCTTCAGGTTAGTAGTGCTGTTGAAATGCTCTAGGTTACATCTCAAAAGGATGTGTATTCGTGCCTCTAGATCAGCTCCTTCCTCCATGGGTGACAAGATGTGACAGCACCTTAAATCTGCAGTAACTCCTTTTTGCTTCTCTGGAAACTTTGAATACATCTGTATCACAGGACTTTGCAAGGTGGAAACCTTGAATACGAGTTCTAGATTATGAAGTTGCAGCTGGGTGAGGGGTTGTACCTGGGCATTGAACTCAGACCTTGGGCAGCCACCGAGGTTCTGCACAGCATTTAGAGGAGCCTAGAAAGGGTTAGGGTTTGGCTCTGCAATCTTGAGCAGCAGCCTTGAACTCTTCAGCCCAACTTGTAAAATGGATAAGGTAATACTGGGCGATTCACTGTGAGACTTGGGAAAATAGCATAGGATATCTGGAGAATGGGCACTGTGTAAGCACACAAGCATTTTAAAGTTAATAATTAAATTTAATGCCTTGGTTAAATCTAGTTAAACTTGATTTTTAAATCACATTTTACTAACCATCTATAAAGAGTATTTTTGAAGGGCAAATGTAATTTTGATGAACTCAAAGTGAAATAAATACAGAAGAGAAAAATTATATAACTTGGCTTTTTAGGAATAAAGTTAATAAAACCCCATATTTCTCTGTCCTTCTGTTACAATCTACACCAGCCCCAGTGGGGAGAAAGATGTCTGATTTTATTGGTTTTGTTATGTCCATGTAAATTTTATGGCAGTTCAGAGTAAATGGCAAGAAGAAATCATCTTGGTTTCTTTTCATGCTCTGCCATAGACTAATCTCAGAAGCTTGTTCAGAACAAAAATTTCCTTTTTTGAAAATCCCTGGGGCTAGTTTTGGAAGTGCCAAATATTTCTGAATCCTGACTGAGGGATTTAGCTTGCCCTTTATTTGAAAAGGGTTGGGAACTTGTGCCTCCCCTGGATGGTGAGTGCTCAGCAGACTGGAAAGCTAGACTGTTGCAAGATCAAAATATCTTGGGGGTTGTTTGCTTGATTTTAAAGTATTTGTCCCAGCTGTAAGGGAATTACCCAATTTCTTGTCTTCAGAGGTGCATTTTGGAATGTAAGTAGAGACAGGATCAGGTACTCTTAGAGTGAACAGCAGTTCCTTGTTCTTTAAAGCGTGCTCTTAAATGAAAACATTGCTTTTCTTGGGCCAGCTGAACAGGTAGTATACATCATCAATTTATTACTGTATTAGATACATGGATTATAAGATTATTTTCTATATTTCTCAGAGATACAGTATTAATTTTAAGACTATTTTCAATACTACTTCTTGTCAATACAGCCTATTGAGAAGCAAAAAGTTAACATGATAGTCAAAAAAATTTTATTTGAGATAATTGCAATTTAACATTGAGGAGGTTGTTTCAAAAAGCATTTAGTATTTTCACAGCAGTGTCATGACAGCATTGAAAGGTGGCCTTTTGTATCTTGCTGTCTCTGTTGTGCATTCTTTAAGGTACAGCTGGGCCTCATGGTATCTATCAACAACTATTTTTAGAACCTGTTAGTGATGACCCCTGAAAAGTCGTGGGTGCTGGAGTTAGAACTGATGATCGACTCATCAGCTGGTGCTTCAGTCAAGCAACCTCTTCTGTTTTGAGTTCTTAAAACTTTAGGTTTCCATTATTGTCTCTCAGGCTCTCCACAGTCTCATGAAGCTTAACTTGCTTTTCTCTTAGCAGTGGGTTGGTTGTTGTTAGACTGTTTTAATAGCATTCTTTTAATGGCATCTTGTAAGAAGAAAGTGTAAAGATGGATTTGTATCATTCTTACTTCCTCATTACACAAAAATAAGACAATGAAAACATGTTGTTATTAATTAAACTGCAAGAACAAAACAAAGAATCAGCTTTTTATAATATATAAATAAGTATAGTTTTTTGTTGTCTGAAAGTCCAACAGAATGATATACAGGAGAAAAAAATCCCACACATTTTTGGTACCAAAATGGGTGTGATTCTGCATTGGGACAATTCACATATATTGGGTATTTTGCTATAAAATTTTACTGATGGCATCAATTTTTGTCTCTTAGGGGAGACTGGGAACAAGCTGGCACTGGTATATTCTTGGGCTTGCATGGGTTTTTAAACCTGACATACAAAACACTTCAGCTGCTCATGTCTTTACAAAGCTTCAGTTGAATTTCATGTCCTAAATAGCAGAGCATGAGCTCTCCAACTAGAAATGAAAAAAAAAAATAAAATGGGTTTTGTAATAAAAATGTTATCTTAAACATCTAAGATGAGAGGTGGGATTTGGTTTTTGTTGTTTTCCTGTTTTCCCTCTTAATTTTAAAATTTTGCTTTTGTTAATGTCAATGCCAAGTCGCACCTGATTAAGCTTTTAGCTGAAAAACTTAGTTATTCAGATTCAGTGTCCTATCCGTTCTACTAAGCACTGTTTAAGACCAGTTCCCATGTCCAAAATATTTCTAGTAAGTCAGCTTGGAAAGACACAGTATTTCTGATGCTCACAGGATCCTGGTACATTAAAGACATGTGAGTATTTCATGGCCCTGTTTGGATGTCAGCTGTGCTTGTTCAAGAGCACTACATCTGCATCAGGAATGTTGAACCACTGTGAGTACATCATTGCAGTAATAATATTTTTTCAGGATTCCCTTCTGCAAGGCTGCATAAAACAGACAAATAATTTTATTTGCAAGTCTCACGAACTGATGGACAACAGACTAAACCTAAGAAAAATGCATTCTGTTGGACATTGTAAATAACAGCTTTAGCAAAATCATGAGATTCTATTATCTGACATACATGCAGTAAGAATATTTTAACTTCATGTGCAATCAGATATGTTTGTTAATATTCTCGTCATTTTGCTAATGAAGCTTTAAAATGTCAGTGACTGTAAATACAGATTAAAACCTCTTCCTTTCCCTTCTTTTTACCATCATTCGATCTCTTTACCCCCACCCTGCCCCTTCTCTTTTTTTCGTCTTTCCTTCTCTTGCCTGCTGTCAGGAAAATCTGCCTTTGAAGGGACAATTCTGTACAGAGTGGCACCGGCAAAGATTGACAGCTACAGACGTTACAACAGTGAGTGTGTTTCAAAATCATCAAGCAATAGCTTCAGTCCTCTGAACTTGTTTGATTTACCTACACTTGTAAATTGTGCCACTGCTACCCACTTACAGCTACTCCACGTGCATATACCTGTCTGCAAGCTGAAGTCAGTTTGCTGCTGCTGAACTGCCCAGCCTCAGTGCAGTGAGAATGCACCTGTTCCCCCTGTGCATGTCTGTGTTCTGTGTCCATACAATGCCTGTGTGTAAGCCCACCGTAAATTGTGAATTACATTGGATGTTTTGGTCTCATCTATGGACTGAATCTAGGACCATTTAGTCCCAGTACTTTTGCCACCTGAAACAAGAAGACTGTTGATAATCACCACAAATCTTTGAATTAAAAGTCCATCTGCTCTAAAAATAAAGTTCCCATTGTGATTGTTGAACTCATAAAGTATGCTTTGCTTTTCTTAAAGGATATCTTGGGTTTTGGTTTGTTTGAAGTTTTCTTTTTTGGTGATTTTTTAAAATTTATTTTTACTTAACTGCATGCTCTTCATTTGGCATTCTGTCTTTGACAGTTATTACTCACAGCATTTTGGCTGATACGTTTTTTCTGCCAAAGAGAGTAAAAGATATAAAGCTATTTTCATTTCATGTTCAGGTTTTTGGCTTCTGCTTTTAAAAGAAGGGCACATCCTGCTTTTCATGTTCTTTTACTGCCCTGGTAATACAGAAAAAGAGAGAATGGTTACATCAGATGCAAGACATAGGAAGCAAGGAAGACAGAATCTGGCCTTCCACCTGTTTCCTCATGGAGAAATCTAGCTAAAAGGGTTACGTTTGGTGTGACTAAATGCAAAGTGTTCAGTCCTGTCTCCCGGTGAGCAGGATGTTGTGCTAGCTTTGGCATCTGCTTTTGCCCCAGAGAGCTTTTTCTTGAGAAGATCCATGCTGTGCTGCCCTTCTTCCTCCTTTATGGGTGGGAGTGTTAGGTCTTCTACCTCTGAGGACTTCTGTCTTATGCAAATTGACAGCAAAGGATGAAGCAGTTGAAGTGGCATTATTTTATTCTGAGATTTGCCCTTACACCTCTTTTTTTTCTTAACAGATCTGATCCCTTTTTTGAGCAAAAATCTTTGTGAATGTGTGCTCTGAGTATTTCCTCATGGAAAATTATCTCCCTGTCTACCAGAATTCATTTGCAGCTCTTCACAAGCTCCAATCCAGCGCTTCCCCTAGCTGGACCAGACCATGTGGCTGGTGGTCTTCAAATTTTTGCATTGCTTCTTACCTTATATCTCCATGACTGCTTATGAATCACTCAAATTTCATGCGTCTTGCAGAGTTCTTAGACTATCATGTCCTCTAATGCATGCATCTGATGAGCATAATAAGGATTTATGAAGTTGTTAATTTCCAGTATGCTTGACTTTGGATGTTAAGGTGAAGCTTCAAATCAGATGCAAGGTCTGCCTTTGGAGCCTTTAATTTCCCAGTCTTACTGGGTAGTGCTGCCCTAACATTACCTTTCAAACTTTCCCAAAAGCCTGCCCTCCATGCCCAGCCTTTTTTTCATTAAGAGCTAAATCATCCTTCCCCTCCTCTCAAGTCATCTAAGGTAAGCATAGCTGAAGTCAGGAAGAATTCAGTTACTTTTCCAGTTGTGCTAGAGCTCTGCATTTAGTTCTTCTTGTTAATCATACTGGCCCATGGTTGTGCCATCTCACAGAAAAGAAATTGCACCAAATTAATTTCAGAGTGCAGGATTGGATGGGTGTCTACAGTAAAGCTTGATAACCACCTGCAAGAAGACAGCTTAACCCACAGTAGATTGTCTCACATTGCTCAAGGAAACACCCATCTAAACTTTGGTTTTGAAGTTGATAAAAGATGTCTGTTTATACTGCCTGGAGCTGGCTTGCCTGGAGCTTTAATACTACCTCCCTTGGCATTTGGTTAAGCCTTGCATGTTTTTTCATGCTGCAGAAGTGCGTTACTTTCTCCATAAAACTGCATCTCAGAAGACCAGATATCCAGCTACACTTACAGCCTCTTTGTTGCTTTTTGGGTTGGAATCAGGACTGAGGAATGGGCAAAACAAAATCAGGTCATCTGGGGAAGTCTTAAACAAAACAAGGGTTTGCACTGTTGTTACTATGAGAGATGTTCTTGCCCAAACTAACACAAAAAGGAGGGTCCCTTACTCTTCCTGCTCCATCTATTGACAGCTCACTTCCTGCAAACTTACTCATCATGTTCTTCCTGAACAAGCTGACTGATGGTGCAGCCAGCTCCTTCCATTTCACATCTCCTCTGTGGTCAATATTTTTAGGCAAATATCCATGAGCTTATGTCTCATGAAAACCATTTGGAGACATTCCACAGAATTGTTTTCATTTAGGGATGTCTGTTTAAAACAACTCATAGCTGCTCTAATTTCAGCTTGCTGATTTCTCTGTAAGTTAAGCTGGAGTCAGTTCATAACTTTACATTAGTTATGACTAGGCAATGCTTGGATTCACCTGTATCACATTGCATGAAGGGTTGCTCAACTTTGTAATCAAGCTTAGAGCTTTTACTTCACAAACACATGCTCAGTGCTAAATACTTTTATTTTAAAAGCCATTTTCCAACCACTGTGTTTAAAAGAAATTTTCTTACCTAACCAAGGCCTGCAATAGCTGTTGAATTAGTTGCTGCTTCTAGAGATACCTTCCACTGAAATCTGCAAGATTGTCTCCTGCAGAAACACCTGGCCTTGCCTTTATATGCTGGCATGGCTTTCTTGATCATTAGATATGCCAGGCTCCGCTCAGCAACAATTCCAGCTCCTTTGGCATTCTGCTCATCAACCTGCTGTCAGAAAGTCTTTGCTACTGCATATGCTGGGTGAAGAGAGACACACAGCAAAAAAAACTTGTCATTTTGTTGATCACAGCCCTCTTTTCTCTCATCCTGCAACTTTCTTGCACCTCCACAAACAACGCTTCTTGGATTTCTAATTTTTTTACTTTTACTGATTTAGTTTCTCCTTCTTGCTTCGCTGTCTTTTTCTTCAAAGATGCAATAACTGAGGAACAGTGCTGATAAAATGCTTGATTTGACAAATATTTGCCTCTCTTTCCTCATGTGTGGATCCACAATGCTGTCAGTAATAGCTATTAGATATAACGGAAGAAGATCAGGATCGTTGAAACAGAAATATTCGTGAGTAACCTCAACTGTGTTTTGTGTTTTCTACTGCTCCACCACTTCTTTTTACTCTTTTTTTTTTTTTTGTCCCCCTCCCCTTCTTGAGGAATTATGGCTGGTCAGAGTCCTGAGCAATCAATATGGCTGATGTATTGATGATGTTGCAAACCCCATTTAGGAGTGTCTGAATGTGAGCAAAGTTTAATGAGAAACCTGAATGTGGATTTTACAATTCTGAAGAAAAGACAGTTACAATTTTGTATTTCACCTCAACTTCTTACAACTTGCTTGTGAAAAAGAGCTTGTATCAAATACAGAGCTGCTACAGATGCTGCAATGAAAAATAACATCTGAGAAAGAAAAATTATAAAATTGGGGGAGAGAAGTTTTCATGATTAAAAATAAGCATCCTGTTTGCTAGAGTAGAAATGTACAGATGACATGGGATTAGGGGTTGTGTGTAGAAAAATTATGTTGACTGGGATGAAATGTTGAATCCTTCTGTTGGTTGGGATTCCCACTACCAAGTGGTTTTCCATGAGTTTCACAGAAGACTGGTGCTTGATGAGTGGCAGGTGAAGAACCCTATTGGCTGTAGCTGCTTACCTCTCCTTCCACGTGTGAAAACATCTGCCTGTACTTGGTGAGGGTGGCGAAAAACCAGTCCCCAAATGAAGGGGACAGTGGTGTGGTTGTAGAGCTCCTGAACTTGTTCCTGTTTGCTCTTACAGTACTGGGGGAAGTGGCTGGGGAGGGGGGGAAGCCACCAAGTTCTGTACTGGTGGCTCTGTGCTTGTGCTGCAGAAGATGCTTGTGCTGCACTGCCCTCAATGCATGCTGCTGTGTGGGGCCAGGCACCGCTCCCCTTCCCCTGCATGACCCCCTGTGCAAGCATAGACATCTTGGGGCATTTCTTATGTGGCAAGAACTGCTGTGCAAAGGAAAATGAACATGTTGAAAGCAAATGACAAAATGTCTAGCTGACACAGTTACATTTTTTCAAGGAATGACTGAGAATAACAAATAATTACTAATATTGAGATAGTCTGCCTCAGCTATTTGTACATGTATAATCACTCTTAGTAAAGAAGCATAAATTTGTTTTTTGAAAGCATGAATTTATTAATCTTTAAGAAGAATCAACATGTCTTTCTTCTACAGTAGTATTTAGAATCCAATTTCATTTTCTGGCTTTGATTTTTTCATGACATTGGAATGTTGTTGGGGGTGGCTTCAACAAAATACAGGATTTTGATAGAAAGCAAGCTCAGAACTAATACCTTTTAGGATGTGGGTATTTGTTCTGTGTTCACCGGTATGAGAGGAAAAGGAAGAAGGACAGTTCCTGTCTCATCTACTGCAATTACCATGTATAACTCCACCACCTTTGTCATTCAGACTGGTCGCCCGGGCGTTCCATGCTGTCATTCTCTAAATAGAAGTAAAGGACATACTTCCCCTTGCTTCCCTTCCCTTCCATAAAAGTAAAAAAGCTTCATTTACAAATAAGCTCATTACTCAAAAAAGCTTATTACTCAATAAGCTTCATTTACAAATTTCTTTGTTCTATTAACCACAGTTGACAAGGTTTCTTTCTGGCTACCATACCAAATCAGGAGATCCTTTGCATTGTCTCAGGCGTGTGCCTCTGAACAGCTGACCTTTCCATCGCTTAACAGAGCTGAGAAGTGCTTAGAGGGCCAGAACACCACTGGTTTTTACTGTGTCAGAGTGGTCCATCTTTTGCCTAGGGCCATAAATTGTCAGCAGAGAGAAAAATCCAGAATAAAGAGCAAAAATTAAATTGCCAGATAATAGCTCAAAACAGAAAGCTCTGTAAACTTAGAATGTATTTCCTTTTCTCCCCTGCCATTTTAAGCTATTTAGAAACAATTTGTTTCCTGCTTTGAATGGAGTTAATTTTACTGCAGCTGTTTATTTTTGTTTTAACAGCTTTAGTTACACAGGCCTTTATCATTCTTAACTATCTTTCTGATTTAGAATCCTGGTTTGATGCCAGCACAGCTCTGAGAGTCCATTGCTGAATTAAGTCTGATGTTGTGGTCTCTTTTTAATCCCTCTTTGAGCTAATCTGTTTTAGTACATTTCAGAATGTTGCTCTCATAGCAACCTGTAGCTGCTATAGCAGGAGTGTGGTGTGTTTGAAATGTCTTGTGAAAACTAATCTCTCTTACATACCCATAGCGAAATTCCTCCAGACAGTTTTGAGAAAATTTAATTTTCATGAATACTAAATGAGCTTGCATTTGTAAGGCGCATGTATCTATAAAGAGTCAGAATTCTGAGTGTTTTTTAAAAGCTGTAGACCCATATCTTGTTTCAGCCAAAAGGTGGGTACTGTTGGCCCCTGGGAATTTTAACTTCTTTCTGGTGATGGTGCCCTTGTTCAGACTTCAAGGAACTTACTAGAAAAATGCACCCAGTGCTTAGATTTGAGCTCTGCCTTGTGGTGCTTCAGATGATTCAGCCACAATAAATCTAGGTAAAAGAATAGTGTTTTTGCTTATAGAGACAGAAATTTGAAGTGACATTCCCAAAAGACTTGAGAAATATGTCCTGAGAAATATTGAAGTTCTGGAAAACTTTCCTGCTATTAAGACTGATGTGATAGTAAGCATGTTAGTGAGCACCTTATTGATGTTTTGATCTTAGCCTGTCAGCTCTCCAAATGCTGACAGAGAGCTGACAGATTCTAGAGAAGTTGCTGTTAAAAACAAAAAAAGTAGCAAAAAACAGTCAGAGGCCTGACTACAGTAGCTTTATCCTTCACTGGCTTTATTTGAAGTACTTAATAGCTGGGCTTACAAGATGTTCTCAGGGTTTCTGAGGACAGCAGTTTGCTGAGCAGCTGGCCTCACCCTCGCACTCGAGTCCGCCGCTGTGGTAGACCACAGCTGTTTCAGGCTGAGTGGGTGTGCTGGTCAGCAGAGAGGGGGACTGTGACCACTGAAATGCTCTCCACTTTTTAATGTTCATTTAGCATCCTGACCACCCTGTTAGCTGTAGCTCTTCATGAAGAAAATTTCATACTTTAAAGTTCATAATCTGACTGTCTGTCACTCGGGTTCCTGCTTAGATCCCAGCTGTGTCTGTGGGCTACATTTATCTTTTGGAGAAACTACCCAGCCAGCTGTGTTCTGCCACTAAGCTGTTTGCAGCAGCGGCAAAAAATTCCATGAAAAGTTGAATCAAAAAAAAAAAAAAGTGACTGGAAGAGGAGACTGGAAGAGGAACCTGCCAGGCTGCAGGTGTACCAAGAGAATTGTTGACATATATGTATATGTATGTACTGATACACATATACACACACACACACACACACACACACACACACACACGTGTGTATCACACACACATACACATAAACATTATATATATATATATGTACACACATATATACACACACACATATATATATATGTATCAGGGAACAACCCAATATAAAAATAAGTGAGAATTTATCAGGCAAGGGTGGGCATAGTGTTGCAAATCCTTGCTTCCAAGTTCTTTATCTGTCCAATTTGGAAGAGTGTATCTCATGTTCCTGGACAGGAAGGTAAGAGAGAGTCTCCTTAGCATGTCTTTAATAGTAAGAGCATGTTAGACTATTTTCTGTAGGACTGTTTTGTACTTAAGCAATGCATTATTCTTTCTTAATGTTACTGCAGATCCTCAGTTTATTTGATTTGTTCTACAGTTTCCACTGCATACAGCTCTTCTTTTTTGTCCCCTTTGTCTCTAGACCCCAGTCATGTTGTGATAAGAGCACAAGCAGGGCTTTTATTCTTACTGATTTATTTAGTTAAGTACAGAGAACTCCTCAGTTTGTGTCAGTCAAAAATAATTAAATTAGGAAGAACTCTTTTTAACTTTGAAGGAGATTTATATCAGATCACTCAAATGCAATTTAGTTTGGACAGGCCACACTTCAGTCCATTCTAGTATCATAAAAAAAAAAAAAAAAAGAAAAAAAGAAGAAGAAGCAATGCTGTTATTTCCAATGTTGCTTTCATTTTAAGGTCTGTATACTGAGACAGCTCTGTGGCAGTATAGAGAAGGAACACCTCTTGGATTATCATCAAGCGCAGATGGATGATGCTTGGGAAATCTGTTGTGAGCCTGAGGTGAGGCTTCTGATACAAAGTGTGATGTCTCATCACAGAAGAATGGTCATAAAAGCTGAAAATGCTATAATGAAAAACAAGTGATGACCCAGAAAGAAACAAAAGCTTTATTCTCATTGGATCCCCTTGAGGTTTCTGATCTTTCTTTCATGTAGATTTCAAAGATCTGAAGTCCATGTGAGACCTGTTGAGTAATTCTCACAATTACTTCAATACTTTAATTCCATCCACTGACTAAAGTCCAGATCCTCTTCTTCTTCCACTATCAGGGATGCAGAAAACTTATTTTAATTACCTATTTTAAAGATAGCTTTTCTGTTCATTTCAGGGAGTGGCTAACAGCAGTCTTGGATTCTTATCAGTTACTTTTAGAGGGAGGTGTCTTCACTGCTTCTTCCTTCCATCACAGAATAGTTTGAGATTTTGGCAAGGATGGCAGTAGAAACCTTTGCCAGAGGGTAATTTTCCATATCAAAATCTTTTGCTCAGCTAAAAGACGATAATCACTACAAATTTGTTTGAGTTTTTTAAGTTGTGGATGTTTTATTCCCAGTATAGTCAATTGCTGACCATCCTCTTTGCATTTAGGAGTGGTAAATAAAGTTGGTTCTAGCTTCTGTCTCAGCCAGAGCCCCAGTGATTGATAGTTTGCAAAGCTGGAGAAGGTCCAGCTGGTAGAACTTACAGCTTCTTCAGTTACCGCCCAAGTCACAGCCACACTGGCCAAGGAGGTTTATACCTGTCTGGCTTGATTTACCCTTGCATCTCTGAGTGCCTCTGCTGGAAACACTGTGCAATGGCTCTGCTGTGGATAACCACTCCTCTCCTGCCCACCACAGCACCAAGCAGCATCACAGTCAATGCTTAAATTCCCTGGTTACTGATTTCCTGAGGTCTGCAAGAGAAGTAGTGCACGGAATTTACTTTACTGATGGTGAGCATGCTACCATTCTAACTACCATAATAAATACCATAATTAACCAGATCTGAGGTGTTCTCCCAGGCCCTTCTTAGAAAAATAAAACATAAAGAAATCAAACTTTTGCATATTTAAGAAAAGCTTTGTAATATAATTACTTAATATTTATTTAAATTCCACTGCTGTACAGTTTATGGAACAAATAACTTGTTCAGTGTTATTTAAATTGAATTGAATATTTGAAGAAACAGAAATGTTGCTGATATGCAATAGATGTGGCAGCCACTCAGGAGGCTAGAGGGCCGAAATATTTTGCTTGGTCTGTAGTCTTTCTGTTTGTCTCTAATTGGGAACTTTCTCTAATTCTGCTTGTATACTCCTTTCATGTTAAAGATACAGAAAATCTCAGGGCAGCATATCACTGCTTTTCTGTTTTTGGCAAAATGTCCTGATCTGACACAGTATCCCTGATTTCATTTCCTAGCAGCACCCTGGTGTTGAAACCCATTTAACAGATGAGCTTCTTGTGTCCTGGATCATGAAGTTGTACCTGGAAGCCTTAGGACTTGCACTGGTTTCTGTGGTTCATCTGTACTGTCAGCCTTTTATAATGAAAATCTATTGCAATTGCTTTGTTTACCTTGATATAAAAGTAATTAAGAAGATAAACTTATTTGAAATTCTTCTTAATTTGACTTGTAAGATCCATGTCTGTGACATCATGAGTGCATGCTAGGGAAATGTGAGGATTTGAGCTTCTTATTGTTAGGTAGAATTAGTGCTATAGTAGCAGCAATTGCTGTGGTTTTCCTGGAAACTGTTAATGTAGGGAGGCAGGTTTAAGTGGTCTGGGGAAGGAAACTTCAGTGGGTCACTTTTGCTGCCAGTGGCTGTTTGGCCTGATGCTGCACCCTTCTGTGAAGTGGCTGAAACATCACCTTATTGCATCTGTGGCCTCTGCTAATCAAGTGGCAGATATTTTCAGATAAATGCAGATAAATTTTCCTATTCTCTGAAAGATGCAATGCAAATCAGAACGTCAGTTTTGATTTGTTATATTCCTAGAGGAGAGTGTGCATGGCTGCTTTTCTTATGAGGCTGTGTGTGCTGCAGAGAGGTTTAATTTTCAGCAGGGAACATATTATGCAGCTTATTTGATTGCAAATTTGTTTGAACAGCTTTCAGCTTTATATTTCCCAGTTAGGTAATGTAGCTTTAGATACTAATTGCATAATTGGCTTGAGTCACACAGATTTAAGGTACAGCCTTATCTGACTGCCTGTTACGTGGCTTTATACAATAGGTGCCTTACAGCCGAATTTAACTCTTTCTTTTATTAAGGTCTCTTCCAAAGAAGTTTTGCCTGAGGAATAAGGATTTTCTTGGTACTCAGGGAATCACCATCCTCATCTGTGAAGTTTTGATGCTGTACTATGCATCGTGGATTTGTGGATTGGTGTAATTTCTAACCGGTACACCAATGTGATGAAATAAAGTCATTTTTCAAAGTCAAAAATGAGTGCATGTCACAGAGAGCATCTTCTCTACCTGTTTCTTGTAGTTTCATTTTCCTCTAGAGGATGGTGGGAGGGATCATTTTCCAGTCTGATCTGAAATAGTGAGCTTCACACCTTCTTTCATCCCTCCTTTTCACAGGCCTAAAAGACGCTACAGGCTCTGAGAGTGATGGTGGTGACTCTTGCAGTACAAAATCAGAAGGAGCCAATGGAGGCACGACAATCCAACCCAAAAAGGTCAAAGGTGTAGGCTTTGGAGATATCTTCAAAGACAAACCCATAAAGCTACGACCAAGGTCAATAGAAGTTGAAAACGACTTTCTCCCAGTAGATAAGGTATGTGTCATTCCTTAACTGTCCCTTGGTGTTGGTTTAAAGAAGTTTTCATCTTAAAGTTTTAAGTTCTGTTACTGGCCTAAACTTGACACTTTATGGTCATTATTTCCTAATCTGTAGACAAGGTTCTGCTTTTTTTATTTATGCCTCAGACCACAAAATAGATTTCACTGAGGTCAGCTGCATGCTAAAATTAAAAAAATAAATAAATAAAAAATGGATCACTCTAAAATATATTCTTTAGAGAAACAAACAAAAAAGTGCACGGTTTCCAATGAAGTCATGACTAAAAAAAAATCTGTGAAATCCTTCCTTTAAGTGAACAGTCAGATTTGCTTAGAGTTACTGATTTGCTGAGAAGTGTTAGGAAGCTTCCACCGCCTCAAGTTCTGCTAGGGGCATACTTACATGATGCATTTTCTTTGCTCTCAATGGTGATTTGAGGAAGCTCCTGGGATCTTAGTATCTGGTGTGGCAACTTCTCACCTTTTGATTCTTGCTTTTCCACTTTTCTGTAGAAACAGGCACTACAGCAATTACCTTTTCTGGGCTGCAAGATTTTTTTTTCATCATTTCAGTGATCTGATTTATACCACAGCACCATCCACCCTGAGTTGCATTAGAACAGGAAAAGAAGAGGTCCTGGAGTAAATTGTGCTGAGGGACATTTGGTTAATATTTTGCAGGTTACCATTTTTCATTCAGTGTAAAGAGGCTAGGGAAGAGCTGGAATAATCTAAATAAAGGAAAAACCTAGACTGTATTCCTGCTTGACCACTGCTGACATCTTCAAAGCCTGCACAGTACCCTGCTTGCCTTCTGTTTCTGGGTGAACTTCCTTCCACTCACGTGTGGGGCTTTGCAGAAGCCTTTCTTTTCATTTGAAGTCTTTGCAAAGTCCTTATGAAGTGGCCTTCATTCCTTGGAGGAAAATAGTAAGAATTTTTATAATAATGTGAAGTCTTACCCTTGTTTTGCATAAACTAACAGGTTTGTTACCCAGCCAAAAACTGAATATACAGTTCTCAGGAAACTTAAAACATAGACCTTCCTTCCTTCCTGTTTCTTCATATTTGTCTTAAAATTGGCATGGTTAGAAGAAAATAATGGCTTGATTTTGTGAACACAGTCCATCATTTGTGTTTCGAATGTGTAGATAACTAAAGGCAACACTTCTTTGCTGTTGATGCTTTTTCCCTGTCTCGGATTAGGTTAACCTTTGAGAGGTGCCATTCAGAGGCTTCAGCACTGTGGTCTTTGCCTGCTAACAGCACCAAATCATGAGTCAGTGACACCACATCTGTTAGGGCTGCAGATAATTAACCTCTCTGAACACTTCTCTCCTGGCTGCAAGAAATTCCTCCCTTGTCATTTGCATGTTCTTTGCCATTTAATGCTGAGTGTAAGAGAATCCTGAATTAAATTGGCCATTTCGAGCAAGGTCCAATTTAGCCTTAGATTTCTGCAAACTGGTTCAAAGTGTAGCAGTGCATGATGAAGAGTTCCAAATTGGTCCATATTTTTCTCAAGCAATGTATTTTTTAAAGGGATCTTTGCCCTGTTATGTGTATTTCTCATTTACAAGTAACCTTAGTTTTTCAATAACTTGTAAACCTTTGAAGAAGGAGAAACAGTACTCTCCTCTATTCCCCTCCCGCCTTTTTTTTTTTGTTTTTTTTAATGCTTTCTGAAGTTTGGAGACCCTAAAACTCTTTCTGTTTCTTCTTCTTGATACAGTTATTGATGAAATATTACTGTAATGATACTTTAAACTTTTTTGATTTAAAATATTTCCTAACAACAGTTGTTTTTAAAAAGCATCAGTAAGCTACTGTGAGAATTTTATAACGTGGGATTATTTATAACATGATAGTTCCCATGTAAAGTATCAGTCCCATTTACAGAAGAATCAGCAGGGTCTTATTTTGTTGATGTTATCACTTTGTGTTCTGATATGTTTTCAATTTTATGAATCATAAGCTTAGATCATACTTCACACAGAATTACTGGGGTGTTAAGGCTTTTACACAAATATTGGCAGGAATATGAGGGCAGAAAGATTTGCTCCCAGATGAGCAGAAGCAGATGCCATTAGGCTCTCCTGTAAATCACCAGGCAGTTTAATGTGCTTCAACTGTTTGCTCAATGGCAACAATGTGGGATATAATCGCCCTTGTCTTTTACGGTGATCAATAAACTCTCAATAAAAGGCAAAACTGAGGAATTGTGTGAAACCCCATTGGTTTTATTGGTGTGCAGAATTCATTGCTTAGCTGTCATTTGTTCTAAAAATCACAGAGGCAGATTATGCTAGGGAAATTAATGATGCACTTGTGGGAGTTCAGTTTGAGCAGCGCTATCAGATCTCTGCTTTTTTGGAAAACTAGAAGAATCAAATACTTATGCTTTGTAGTCCATTTAATTGCCTGTTGGTGCCCATGAGTCGACCGCTGGCCATGTACAAGAGAATCAGTTTCCTGAGGCTTGGCTCTGACAAATTTCCACTACTGATAAATGTAAGTGAACTGTTTTAGTGTGCTGCATGTGACTGAAGTCATAGTCACGTGCAGTCATAGTCAAGACTCACCAACAGATGAGTTTTTAGATGAAATACAGTATGCATGTAGCCATGTTGTGGCTCCTGAGAAAATTCACAGCAGCACAACTTTTATGGTCAAATAGAAATGCCTGTCTCACATGTCTCTCTTCTGCTCTGCAGCTTCAACACATTTAAACAGGTGCTTATGCTTAGTTCCTTTTTTCCTTTTTCATTTGTGGTAGCTTATCTAAAGCTTCTGTTCCTAGGTTGGACTTCCTTCCAATACGATCTGTATGTGCTTCTGTTGTTCTAACAAGCTATCATTTTTTCCTCTCCTGTATCTAAGAATAAACCTCTACAAGTACAAGAAAATTAATTCAACCAATACATTCCTTAGTCCAAGTTAACTGTATCGGATTGGTTTCTGAGTTGAGGCTTCAGCTTGGAAATACTAAAGACCATGATAGGTCTTATAGGTGAATATAAAACAAAAGGTCTTAACAAGCTGTTTTTATCTTTCTGAAAACTGTCCTTACTTCAGAAGAGACTATTGAGAGTATTTTTTACAATTTTCCACTTGAGATGTATTTGTAACTTTCTTCAGGCAAAACTTTCATAGTTGGCTAGCAGTGGTGGATTTGAGCAGAGCTAGATTTCATGAACATCCTTTAATGAGATCACAGAACTGTTTGCCAGAACTTAGTGCAAATGATATACTCAGCTATCAGCCCAGGGAGTATTGCAGACACTGTAATGATTTAATATAAAGGGGGAGGCTGTCAAGGCTCTAGATTCAGCAACTCGTATGATCTAGTTAACTGGTGTTTAGGGCTCCTTACTGCAAAGCACGGAATTCATACAGAAATTTTTATTTTTTTATATATTCAGTATGTTGCGGAGAGAAGAAATGAAGAACTAATGGAAGTAGACACAAGGGCTATAAGGGCTAGAAGCTCTTGTCAATTACTAAGTCTACCTGTCCTCTGTAATAAGGTAGAAATCTGTAAACTCTGAGCCTGAATGCCTGCAAGGTCTGAGTTTCTATTTTGAGCCGGCAAGCTGGGAACCCAGAAACTGTAGTGACAGTCTGTCTTTGCACACCTGTTCTGTCCGTTCCTGCCTGCTTGCTTGCAGAAAACATTTTTACCCCTTAATTTTCAGCTGTCATTTAAAGAGAAGTCTTCGAGAGACACAAGCTGGAGGCTCCTCCTGGTGTTTCTAAGCCGGCTGATGACGTGCCTGAGCTCTGCCAGACCTGCCCAGTGGCATCCGTGGTGCATGGCCAGCCCTGGCTGCCTGTGCCATGTGTGCCTGCATCTCATGGCTCTCTGCCTCTTGCTTTGCCTCTCCAATGCTTTTGGAAGTGCTTGCTCCCCTAATAGAAATGTTGGAGTTAGTGTTCAAAATCCTGAGATTAAAATGGATGCAAGCAAAACCAGCTGGTAGTGACTAGAAACACTATTAAAAACACCTGCTGAGGCAGAGAGCACACGGTGGGAGCACCAAGTGTGTGTGCAGAACTTTGCACTTGAAAGCACAGGTTTCTGGCATTCCTTTCTTCAGAGACAGCCATCGGCAGTGGCAGCAGCAGACGTGGCAGGCAGCAGCAGTTTGTCAAATTCCGTGTAGGAACAGAGGAAGCACTCATCTGTTCATGCTACATTCATGTTCTGCTTTGAAGTTTCTGTCTGCTACAGTCTGGCATCCCTGTCCTAACCATTTATTCTAGTGCCATCTTGTGAGGAAAGCTGCAGGGAAAGAAGAACCCTGACCCCTTCTGCAGCTGACATGAGAGCAGGGCTGCCTGAAGCAGGGTCTCACTCCTTTGCTGCTGTAACTTCTCATTCCCTGAGTTCAGCATGGAAACAGGATTTATGTGTTTCTTTCATTATGTGAAAAAACACTACAGGTTTGCAAATGGTGGCTGATGTTCATGAGGCAGTGTGGACATTATAAATAAACACTTTAGAAGATTTACTACCCTATTCTGGAGGAATAAAGAAGGGTAGGGGAATTAAGATCAACAGGGAACGTTGAAAAACAGCTTGCCCCAATTTGGGGAGGTAGACTCAAAGCAGGACCTGGCACTAAGGGAATAGAATGGGAAATGCAAAATTAGGTTTGAAGAGAGGAATAAATTTGATAACTTCATCTGGCAGTGACTCTCTGCTGAGTCACTGAACTATACGATGTGAGTGAAGAGTGACTCCTGATCTCCTGAATACTTCCTTCCCGTCCGTGCTCTCCCATCTGTGCTTTCATGTTCTGTCAGTTTGGTTTCTGAAGTGTTCAAGCTGTCTGAACAGAGTTGTCCAGATATCGATGAAATGGTTCAGCTTACACATCAGCCTGCACTACTGGTTTTCGGCAGAGGATGTTACCCTTTGTGCTGCCTGTGATATTTTATTAGGCTTTTTTTTTTTTTTTTTAATTAAAGCAGCTATTTGACTCTAAATAATTGCAAGTTAGTTGTTTTCCATGCCACGAGACTTTACATGTATAGAGTTGGACTTTATTCAAAAAAATTTTGTCAGTGTGAAAGAAACACACCAAGCATATGCATGAAAATATTTTCAACTTATGTTTCTGACTCGAGCTGCTTGAAGAACATCTTAAAATAGAAGCAGAGTAGTGTAAGAAGTACTGATAGTACTATAAGTTATTCCGAAAAGCAATGGGGAAGATTTGATCTGTTCTCCTGGGGCACAGCACTGGGCTTCTGCCAGATTGAGTTCTCTTGGAGGAGTTCTCTCTGGGAAGGAAAACTCCGGTTATTTCAGTCATGGTTTTGATTAGGAAATCTTAGGATGCTCCAGTCAGAAAAACAGGATGTGTAGGTTTAAGCTAATGCAATTTTATTTCATAATAGGATGGCAATAAAAGTCTGTATGTTGTAAGTTGCTCTGGATCCAGCTGGTGATCATTAGCTTGCAAGTCACTGAAAATCTCTGAATTTCAGTTGAGTCTGTACCATTACCAGGCTTTTTACCCCAACAGGTATTCTAAAAGAAGAATTGTTAAAAACCCCAAAATGCTTTGCTTACATAGCTTAAAATAAAGCTGATTTCCTGAGTTCCAGAGATACTTGATGGAGACATAAACTGAATTTCTAGTAACGTTTGTCTCATGTTCCAACAGTACAGAGAAAATGTTTCAGAAAGTAACAGCACTGACATGCAAGCTAGCTTAGTTACTGTCTGATGAGCTTCAAGAGAACTGGTTCCTGAATCAATGATATGTTTATTAATAGCAATAAAATCTACCTAAGCAAAATTATTTTATATACATTGATATGAAAAGATTTGACTTAGTGTTATCAGGACTTTAGGGATAAACAGTTTTATAAACTTAGTGTTCCTAAGTAAAATGTATTTTTCTTTCTTGCCCCATTGGATTTTGTTAGATAGTATAACTGATTTTTAATTACTGCATCTGAGTTGTTAAGTTTTATAACTTTGACAAGATTATAAAGAAATTCTAATGAAATAACTTCTGATATTCTTAGCACACATTAACTTTGAAAATTGAAGAAATGGAGTTATGCAAGAAAATTTACCCGCCTTGAAATTTACTTACACCACTTTGAAAATTACATAAATAAAATTCTGATGAATGTAAACCAAACTGAATATAAGCTGTAGAGTGAAATCTATGCCCTCATCCTTTGTTGTCTATCTAGCTTTATTAGCTTGTGGAATTTTTCTGAAATATTTTCTTTCTTTATATTTTTCCTAGTTGAGGATTATTTTTTAAGAGTCAAATGGAAATGTGAGTGTATAGTGTCTTGTGGCTTGCTTAAATATAAATCTTTAATTTCTTCCAAATCATCTGTGTCTTTCCCTCCCCTGCCCTTATTTAGTCATTTTAAAGTTGAATGTTCGTAGGGAGGCAGCATTAAGAATTTATAAGATTTTAATGGAATAGAGCATCATGTTAATGATATTTCAGTTTCTTGAGCATCTTTCTTTAAAAACAAAAGCCAAAACAAAGACATGAGTTCCATGAAATTTCAACCTTTTTTTCCCTTGCCAGAAAGACCAATACATTCAGAATTTACCATAAGCTCATTTGCCAGTAGAGTTATTTGCCTGGGCTGTTCACAAAAGTTCTGTAAATCGTCACTCACATCCTTGCTTTTGTTAGCTGGTGGTCTCAAGAAGCCAGGAAGGTCTAAGCCTGCTTGGGAAAGGAGAGGAAACTTCTTGCTGTGAGTGAGCAGAGGTAGGAAAAGGCCCAGATTTCCTGTGAAATAAACAAGTGGAACTTTTATTTCCCGGGGATGGCCCGGCCCGTGAGTCAGTGTCAGGGCCGGGCTCCCGCTCTCGCTGAGCTGAGCTCATGCAAGGAAGGGGCAGGACTCCAGGACTCTTCTTGGACACTTCAAGCTGCTGAAAGGCAGCTTGGCTTCACAATGGGAGAGGAGGTATTTATTTTACAATTAGTTGGGGTTTTTTTTTCTGTGGCTGTTTAAAACTGTATTGTAATACATGCTCTGCAGAGCCCAGGTTTCAGCTGTAGGGTCCTCTGGTTCTTCTGCACACTTTGGAGATGCTGGGTAGGTAAAAGGAAAAGAAGGGAAAAGAGTGCTGAGGACCCTAAAATCCATTCCTGCTATGGAGGTCCATATTAGAATAGGGGGTTACTTTTGTGTGAAAAACATATTCTCTCCTGGCTCTATTTAGCTTGAGTTTTTTCCTTTCTGCCTGTTTGGCCATTAAACTTGCACAGATGTTTTCTATTTCTATATGATGTGGTTTCAGTTTTGTTACTCTAAAGAATAATACAACTTTAGACTTAAGTAAGATGAGTTTTAAAGTCTTTAGGATGTATTGCTCTTTCAAATGTTTGCTTAGTAAGTGAAAATTCTCCACCCCCACCCCCTGTTTTTTCCTTCCTAAATGCACTAACAAAACTGTATTTCTTGGGAGAAAAAAAGAGGAAGAGCTTTACTAATTCCTCTTCTGTGTGAGGTGACATTTGTAAAACTGAGGAAAATTTATGTGAATGAGTGTTTTAGAAAATTATATTGCAATAAAAAAACCTACATGGAAATTACCATTTATTCCCTCCCCCAAGAAAGAGCAACTAGAATGAACTGTTGCTTGTAAAATTTTGTAGAAAGCTGAATGGAGAGATACCAAGTAAACTAATTATTTGCAGATACTTTGGGAACTCTCAGTACAAAAATGTAAATTTCCCTCAACTTTGGCTTTTCACAGCTAAAGTCAATAAGCTGTGTGCAGAAATGAAGCAACAAGTTTTTTGAGTTGCTTTTTCTCCTAAAATGCGCCATGTGTCTTTCTTGTTTTCTGCCTTAAATGAAGAAAAGAGGAAGGAGGAAAGGAGGAGTGTGAAAGGATCATAGATCAGCCAGGCACTTGGTAGGATAAAAAGTCTGTAGGCCAGATCCTAAGAAGCTTTTTAATGCTTTGTGTGTGTTTGTATAGGAAGTTCTTGGCATTTTGTGTTTCTAAAATAGTCCTTAAATACCACAGATGTGAGCTTATTGTATTACAGTTAGTTGACTAAGTGCTTTATAAAAGCTTCCCAATAAAAGCCAAGGAGAGGGGAGAGACGGCGGCACCTGGGGAGGATGTCCTGGTGCAGCAGTGACTGGTAGCCAAGGGGGGGCTGCTGGTGGCTGCTTTCTGCTGGGTGCTGGCCTCTTTGCCATGCAGTGGCCACCCAAAGAGCAGAGTCCTACACCTGGACAGCTGACACTTTCTTCTGCAGCAGTCTCTGTACTTAAAGCACTTGCAGGAAAGAAAAGCTGAAACACATAGTAAAAGTCATTTTCCATTTGTGTTTTGAGTCACTTGTTGCTCTGCAGTCTTTCCTGTAAGTGTTTAAAATAAAAATATCTCCCTGTTCTTCCTCAGTAAATTCTGATTTCAGTGATGTAAGGTGAGGGGGAAAAGCCCCCAAATCTAAAAAAATGAAAGTTAATCTGAGGAGAAAAGAAGAAGTATAATTCCAAAATGGAAGAAGAATATTTGTTGTCAGCACCAAATCTGGAATAATCTTCATGACAGTATGGGTTTGTTTTTTTGTTTATAATAATTGAATTAGAAAAATATAATTGAACAGCTACTTGTCAGTTTGTTGACATCATAACTTTCACAAAAGAGCAAAGAAATAATGTTGCCACTTTAAAGAGGAAGATACTAAAGAGGAGACATTCCCTGCTTACTGTTTTCAAAGATTTTTTTATTCTTCTCAGAGATGGAAGTAGCTGCACTGCTTTCCTTACTGCTGCAAAAGGAAGTGGAGATTAATGTAGCAGTTGTAAGGTTCAATAATTGTTGTAAAAGAGGGAGGTGTTATAACTATGGTTTCTAAGCTGGATGGTGCAATCTGGATCATGCAAGTTACCAGCTGCAATCTAGACAGGCATGGTTCTCCTGGGAGAGTAGGGAGGAATTTCATTCGCTCAGTGCAGACTGACTAAAGTATTTTTCCTAGAAGAGATAGAAATTAATTGTGAATGGCAACCTGCAAATGGTAAAATTCATGACAAAGAGAGGAAGGAGAACCATTTCCTTTACATTTATGTGAAGGAAAGTGAAAAAGGAGAATGCAAAATATAGCAGGGAAGAAAGAAGACTTTCTGCTTAAAAAATACTTTTGTTACAAAACCTTCTAGCATTACAAATCTGCAGCTTGAGGAGAAAAGAAAATGAGCTTGTTCATCGTGCTCATTTTGATGTGCACGCTTCCAGAGCTTTAAGATCAGGCAGCTGGGAGCGTGCTGTGTGGGTTTTATTCTGTGTTTGCCTTTCATTTCATTTACTAAAGTGTTTTTACTCATCAGTGGTTCTAATATGTCTCGCTCCATTTGTTTCAGTGGCATCTATCTAATCTAAACTCTCATGTTCACTTTCTCACCATTAACCTTTTAGGAAGGCAGATTTTTAGTTCATTAATGCTTTGAAACCGACAGGCTGACAGCATCAAATGTCAGGATTCCAAATTTTACAGAAGTACTGACGTTTTAATGCGTGCAAGTTAAGATATGTAGGTTTCTCAATCCTATTCAACACATCAGGCATGTTGGTAGGAAAAAAACCTCCCTAGTCCCCTCCCTGCCCATAATTTCGAATTTTAAGAACTTGTCAAAATATGAAGTTGTAACAGCTTTAGAGTCTGAATTTACCTGCTGGTAGAACAGGTTTAACAGTGGAGAACAATATAAAAAGCAAAATGTGCACTGTTCTGCTCTCCAAACTACCCAGAGTTTTAATGGGAATGATGTTTCACTGTTCATGGTTTTGTTTCTACCCATTTTTCCATACAGCAGGTTAAACCAAAAATTTTGGATTGCATGGTTTACTTACTTATTTCTTTGAATGTTATTTCAGATAGCACAGATTTCTCTGGTGAGTTGCATAATTTTAATGAAGATATTCTTCATCTGTGGTTTGAAGACTGAAGGTGGTGTCCTAAACACCTGGTAGTTTTAGTGCTTGGGTAGCTGGATGAGACATTTGATGCTGGCTCAGGTCATTTCTAAATGGAACTCAACAGCTGGAAACAGGAACAGAAGTAATTTTCCATTTAAGCAGTTCTAAAAACGCTGAAGAGATGTTTTGTCATTGCAAATGGGAAGTTGGGAGTCTGTGAAGCAGCCTCTCTAATTAGAAGTCTTCCCCACAATGAAGGTTTGAGACTCCTTTAAATGCAGAAATAT
The DNA here is from genome assembly GCA_013390045.1 of Picathartes gymnocephalus. NCBI lineage: Eukaryota > Metazoa > Chordata > Aves > Passeriformes > Picathartidae > Picathartes > Picathartes gymnocephalus. Next base: position 30,039 of record WEKY01007758.1, read on the forward strand.
AAATTACATGAATGTGGACGATGCAAACAGTTACAGTTCAGCGTAAACATCAATTTCATCACTGAGAGAACAGTTTGTATTCATACTCTGAAATATTGTGCATCTCAAGATGTCTTAAATCTCTAGCAGTTTCTCAGAAAAAGCTTGTAACAGTCAAAGCCTTTCTAGAGAGCTTGACTGGAAATAAATCAGAATTTATTTAGGAGGTTGGTAAGTTGTACAAGGTTTCACTTCATAGTGTTGTGATGGATATAATCCACATTACAGGTCATAACAGGTTTGAGGTGGCTAAACAGGAAGTGTAAATGTAGATCTCTGTACTGTGGATTTGTCTTTTTCATTGCAATAGCTGACTGTCAATCCAGTATTTGATTTTTATAATCTTTAAGACTCATAGTGGGTTTTTCACTTCTGTGGCAATTACAAAAGATGGCCCAGGAAAGTAGACTCATCTACATGCCATAAAACATGGCTTAGTTTTGAAATTTTTTCCATTGAAAATTTCTGTAGTGTCCTGCAAATCAGAGGACTGTATAATTTTGAAGGCTTTTCTAATTATTTTCTCCATATATCTCTCTATGATTTTGCTTTCTTTTTAACTGAATAACTTAATGTGTTTGATAATATTTGGGGGGAAGGCAGGAGTTGGAGTAACCCTTTGAAGTTTCCCTTATCAGTTTGGTTTTATATCACCTTGCTTTATTTAAATTTACTTTCTGAAGAGTCCTGTATTCAATATTCCATTTCCATATATTAAAGAATTTATTGGAAATTGGAAGATCCTGGGAAATCCATAGTTCAGATCAGGACTGTGCCTGGACTCATGTTGTGCCTCCATGAGAGGTCAATACTGGAAGCCTGGGGAAGACTGTTAGAGCAGGTTGCACAAAGAAATTCATGTGGGGAGTCTTAACAGCCTCTACTAATTTTGAAATTTGTATTAATAACCATAATGGATTTTTGTTCCTTGACAAATCAAGTAGTCGCATTCTCACTGCACATAACATTTTAGAACTTGTAGTTCCTGTGAAAGAGTTCCAGCCTGCTGGATCACACATTGTGGGAAGGAGTTTTGTTTGTTTGTTTTGAATGTGGTACCTGCTAATTTCATCTGATAGCCCTTAATTCTTATTACTGGATGCGATGAGTGAGTCCTTAATTTTTATTACTGGAAGAGTTAATGAGTGGCTCCTCCCTATCTACCTGCTCTCCTGATTTTTATGGACTTGTGTCACCTGTGTGTATCTTTGTTTCCCAGAATGAGGGATCTTTTCCGTATGTTTGATCACTCTTGGGGGCTTTCTGTCTTTTTCAGTCCCTTTGGGAACCTACGTGGTTTATGTGTGAGGGCAAAAGGAGGTGAGAACCACGCACAATGGCCAAGGTGTTGGATGAATTTATGCAGCATTTTGATAGCACTTTCCATTGCTCTTTATTGCTTTCCAAAGTATTAAGAACTATGGGTTTCAAAGCCTGTCATTTCTGTCTAAAGATAACATTTTTCCTCCAAATGTGTCATTTTATTTCTACCTGAACTTAGTTTCTGTCTTTCCCCTTTGCTGGGCCATCTGTGAAGGTGTGGAAAACAAGAGCCTTGGTCTAGATCCCTGAATAACTCCACTGGTCACCACGATGAAATCCTACTCTTTGCTTCCTGTGTGTTAATAAGTTACTTATCCAAGTTAATACATTTTTTTAAAAGGATGAACATAAACTCTTCCTAATCTCAGTTTTAGTTTTGAGTGTTCAGTGAGGTTACAATTTAAATCTTCTTCAGGAGCCAGAACCAGCAACTTTATTATTTTTGTATTTTATTGAAAATTGTTGTGAATTGGCTATGCAAAGTAGAAAAGATCATATGTGACTTGTATAAAGACAACACTGTATGATGCAACATCACTATTTCATTATTTAGTTATTAGGTAGCTGGATTTACAGATTTATTGCTAATCTATAGATCCAGATAGATAAGGACAGATCTTTAGATAGATTACCTGGCTGCTGTCCTGGCAGATAACATCTGTGAACTTCACAACAAAGATATTTAAAAATAGCAACTATCATGGGATTCTGGTGATTGAATTTAGGTGTCTGTGGTGTTGCTTGTAGACAACAAGCAGTCATTCTTCACAGTCTGTAGACTAAAAAGCATTATTAGGACAGGAGCCTTCTTTATCCCAAAGATTAATTACATGCTAAAAGGCCTATTTTACCTCCAGTGACAAAAGAGAAGCCTGCAGTGACTGGCATCTGGCTCACAGTTGATATTTGAATGAAATTAACTCCATCTTGAATAATTATATCAGAACACTAAATCTTGTCTTTTTACATCTCAGTGAGAAAACCAGCTGAATGTCATTGTACTAAGAAGTATAAGCAGGTTACATGCAGTGAGGCTCATGTAGTCACAACACAGCAAGAGGCAGTATGAAACTCTAAATTTTAAGATTTCTTAGCTTTTCAGTGGTTAAATAGGAAATTATGCTAAATGATCACTAAAATAATAAGTAATTGTGAGTAACATATTCAACAGATAAAATTTGATTCATACAAGATAAAAGCAATAGCATAAAGTAATTTTAATTGCAGGACCTGTTGCCTTCTCCTAAAGAAAATACACACCTGGAAAATCTTCCAAAGGACTTACTCTCATCTTTAGTTTTGGAATAACAGACTCTGAGCGAATAGGGAGTGTCAACACTTAGTGATTAAATCATCCTGGCCTTCCTTTCTCCCTCCCTTTTCTTCTGTATGTAATCCTTCACAGTGGTATGCCAAAGGTAGTACAGGCTTGTCATTTTGTCTTTATTTTGCCACAAACATTGAGAATCACATAAATAATTCCTTGTCTGTCCAGCAAGTGATTTTCAAATCACTTTTTGATTTCCCTTTATGTGATTTTCATATACTTTTTGATGTTATTAGATAAAACACCAGTAACTTCTTTTATTAAATATTTCAGAAGTTACAGTTATTTTTAAAAATAAAATAGTTTTTAATCAAAACAAATGTGAGTATTCCTTAAGCATTCAAAGCTTTTATTCTTAGGCTTAATGTAGTTTAAGTATTTTAACCAATGAGTAGAGGTCATTTTACTTCTTTTCAGCTGTAAGAAAGAATCATATCAAAAGAATAAACATCAGTGATGAATCAGAAAAAAAAGCCCCAGAAAAATCATGTTTTGTTCTAAAATTTCCCTTGTCTGAAGACCTCAGTTCTGTTTCCTTTGCATTGTTTACTTGCTTGCTTGCTTGTCTGCTTGGATTCCAGGGCTGTGATAGTGGATGACAGATACAGTAATTGTAAGATGCTCTGACAATCAGTGCTGTATTTCTAGGGCACCAAGTGAACTGAGGGTGGTGTAATGTAATCACAACCTGTTTGCCATTCTCTGCAATGGGTATTGTAGTAGGATTTAGACTGACATGCTATTTTTAGACACACCCTTGTTTTTTATTTCTTTTCTATTCAAGAAGTAACTTCGGAATTGAACACTAGAAAGCATTTTTCCCCCAGATACCTTTAGTTTTTCGGTATATTCATGCTAATTCCAAAAGCCTTTAACATTCAAGCAGCATATTCTTGTTGACTGCTTGAATGTTGCTTTCCTCTAAAGCACTGGTGGTGTTGTAGTCAGTTCCCAGTGGACCGATGTACGTGAGCATTTATAGAGCCTCTACTTCTTCACTCGTGACTTGTCTGCTTTGCCCAAACTCAATTGTGGTAAGAGTCATGCTGATGGCTGAAATTGTATCAATTTCCAAAGAGCTCCAGTGAGATGAAGGCTTCAGTCTTCTGCTTTGTAACAGCAGGATGTTTATTTGGAGGAATATCTTTTATTTAGAGACTGTTGATTTTGTGTAGACGGAGAGAATTAAGGTGTCAGCAGTTCATACACCTTTCACAGCATCTAAATACAGGGGTTTGCAATCTTGCTGCAGAAGGGTATAGCCTTTCACAAGTAAAATCTTTTTCAAAATTAAAAATAGGACTTATTTCATTACAAAGACATGCTGTAAATCAGAAGGCCTATGTTCATTCAAGTCCAAGAGACATCTAATACAGACTTCAGTTGGAAAAACTGCAGTTTAGTCTGCTGGAATGTGGACTAAGTGTGAAAATGCACCTCTTTCAGGTTGTCAGGTGGAAGAAAATATAGCTTGACTATGTGAAAAGGAACTGTAATATGAAGCTTAAAATACTTTAATTGCTTTGTTGTCTGCATTCTGTGGAAAATTTACCAAACATCCCACTAAAAAGCTCTCTGGCTGTGTTCTACATCTGTTGCTATGGTTAGTGGGATCATTCTTTAGGGAAGCATCATCTAGTATTTAGAGCTGAGTGATGTCCATGTTTCAGCTTTTGAATGATGTAAAGGCAAGAATCTCTAAAGAAGAGTTTGGACCCTGGGTTCGAAGCAGAGTTGGTTTATTTAACCTCAAGCTGGGTGTCTCTGGAGAGGGACCCTGAACAAAGAAATCCCTGGGTCTTTACACCCTCACAGTCTGTGCACAAGATCTTCATGTGCCCTGCGTGCACCTCTTTGTCCAAAGGTGAATTATCGTCTGGGGCCTTCCAGTACCTCATTGGATTCTTTCTCCATGTCCACGTGGGCAGGCCATTAACTGCTCTTATCTTCCAGCTAGAGGAGCCCTTATCTGAAGGTACCCAGTCTTTGTTTCCTCTCCTGCACCAGGCTTTGAGCAGGGCCCACTCATGCTAAGCTTTCAGTAGAAATGTGTGCATTTTGGGCAGCTGAGTCTCTCTCAACCTAACTGGTTGATATTAAAAAACACAAATAATTGTATATGCACATGGATAGTCTTTTTACCAAAGCAAAGCTGTGAAGAAAATAGTAACAGAGGAAGAAGCTACTGTAGATGACAATCAAATGTGTAGACAAGTGCTGAGTTCACTTTTCTTCAAGAATTTTTGTTTTCTCTAGAAATGTTTCTTGAAATTGCCATAACCCTTTTTGAAGTCCCATGTGGTGACCCTTCAGAAAAGTGTTAACTCTGTTCTTTTGGGAAACCTCAGGATAGCAATACTTGATCATGCTGTCACAGGAAGGGCTTTATGTGGAGCTGAATATTGGTAGCATGGGAAAAAATGAAATCTTTGACATTTATTTTGTTTTCGACAGAGTGAGAGCATTTTGACATCTGCAAGTCTTTGGGGTTTTTATATTTTGGCTCTTTTATGGATTTTAAGGCAGAACAGATAATACGATAGAGGACTTGATGACATTCCTTAAGCACTTGATGCATATTAGAAAAAAAAAAAGAAATTAATTTGGCTGCTCTCTCACAACACCAGCATTATACATAGTCAGTGAGAAGATTTTTTATGCTCCTGTCAATCCAGAGCTGGAAGGCTCTAATGACTATTTCTGCTTCTTTGTGAGCTAATGTTCTCAGTTACAAAATGGAGGGTAAAGACACATTGAAGAATACATACTCTCACTAATAGTGGCCTTGGATTTGCATATAAACCTATATAGTAGAAAATTCTCATGCATATAAACCACATCTAAATATACTAGTTGAATGTTAAGAGGAAGTATTGTGGTCAGAGAGACATGACATGTTTTTTCCTCTGACCTAGTCATTGAGGTTTTCTGAAATTCTGAAAGTTCAGAAGATACATAACTGTCTTTCCCCCCCTTGTATAAAGCACCAGTGCACATTGTTGTATGTTCACTATTCAAACTGACAAACTATGTTAAGCTTGATGTTTCCAGCTCATACAGCCCCTTTTTATGAATTTTTTAATGTCTGATGTATTCCTTAAGAATATCTTCATGGAGTTATATTCCAAGTAGCAGTTCCAAAATATTTTATCTAGGATAGAGATCTCAATACACTTTCCAAAATAAATAATGATGCCGAATAAGTATCTTCTCCTTATTCCTGAGTAAATAAGCTGTTGCTTCAAGAAGCCTATATCCTATATTGCTAAAGGAGCCCAAATGGATAAGTATATTACTTATGTGCAAAGTATAACAGAATCTTCTGTATGTTGCTATCTTTGCACAAATGACAGTTCAATTCAGATTTTCAGATGAAATGTTCTAGAGACACTATACCTGGATAACAAAAGTGAATAGACAAGTCAGTTTTCAACCACAGCAGAAAACTCTGAAGTACAATGCTAAAATATCCTGAAGGAAGAAACTTGGTCACAAGTCTACTTTTCTCTCTCTGGTCAGAGCTGAATAGTTGTAGGGACCAACCACAGTACCTTTTAGTGAGAAAAACTCACTTGTATATTGTCCATTTTGTGTTCTGCTTCTCTTGTATTGCTCTCTGTTGTTATAGGGATTGCAGTTAGACAAAGTATATAAATGAAAGAAAATGAGACTGTTCAGGTTGTACCATGACCTCATTTACCTGACTTTGTGTGGCACCTCAACTGTTCTTGCAATCACTGTTAATTCAGTATCAGAGGAAGCTGGTCTGCAGTGATACAGATTTGCAGTGCACCAAAATGCCATCAAGGCCCACAGAACCAGTTATTCAGAGCTGGACTGTCCTTCCATTGGCTTCATTGACCCAAGCATTAACACTGGCAGGTTGCTGCTTAATCTGTCTCATCCCTTTGTATGTCTGTACGCCACATCATGGTGATTATTCATACTTTTATCAGCTGCTTCTGCTGCAAGAGGGCACTGTATCCCTTTTCATCTTTAGGATTTGCTTGTCAGGAGATTAGCGGAATTTGTGTCTGACAGCTAAATAATCTAATTATGCTCACCTTGCAGAAATAGTGGGATTGAGATTCTGTTTTGTTGATAATATTCTGTTGTGTTGGGAGTCAACCTAGGTTTGGAGTCAGAAAACACAAACTGTTTCCACCATGTTTTTCTTGTGTGACAGGACTGAGCAAGTCTGAGTGATATCTACAGAGAAATGTAAGCGGGACAAGGCTCACTGCCACCATCTAGAAAAGAGATTTATGATAATCAGCATGCTGGAGGAGGATAGAGGCAAACTGAAACAGTAGTCTTTAGGAGTGTCTCTGTACCACCAGGCTAGAGACAGAAAGGCATAGAATGATATGCTACCCTTCTTGTTGGTGATGAAACCATTCTGCAGTCAAGAATCCAAGATACACAACTTTAGAGAGAAAATGCAGAACTTCACTTGTCTTTGCAGTCTGGTATTTAGGACACTGCTGGGAGGTGCCATTCTGGCCATTCTGGTTTATGCTGCATTTGACTTTTTAATTGCAAACATTATTGACAACATGATAGATTTAAGTAAATGACGTGAGACTGTTTATGCTGGGAGATGTCACGGGTTGCTGACAGGGTTGAGGATCCTGAAATGTCTAAATTCCCGAAAAGCCCTTCAAGTTCTAAATCTTGTTTTGAGCCTGTGTCCCAAAGGGGTAAGATGTGCTTGCTTCTTAGGAATACTGAGCCTGATAGGTAGGAATGAATCAGGTAAAAGACTAACAGCAAAGCTGGAGTTGTATATCAGTATTTTGCAGCATAGATCAATGTGTCTAGAAGGGCTTGGACCATCTTCTTATGTAAAGGAAGAACAGAGGAGAAAGAGAGGGGGTGAAAAAATCATATTGAAATCTTCAGTTCAACCTATTGAGTGTTCTTTGCTCCCATGTTTCTTTTTTTTAGAAGGGAAGGTTTTGATAAATTGCACTGGGCCTTCAACTGAAGAAGACACCAAAATATCCTGTAGTAACTGTTCTTGAAAAGAGAAGTCTATGTCATGCAGATGTGGGTTGGATCGGCAAGAATTTAAGTTTAGCTTGCTTTGTCCTTCTTACCATTAATAAACTTGGTAGATATTTAACCTGTATGGGAGTATGAGTAACATGGAACAACTGGAGAGACAGCAGGAAAGTGTCTGGCTTGTATGGGAGATGTCACTGTCTCCCATTTTTGTTTTCTTGTCAGAAAAATTGCTAGCTGTGAAAATAACGCTTGGTCTGGGACTGCCAGCACACAAATCTTAGCTATAGTTGAGGTTTTAGCCTTCTATAGCCATCAGACTTAGCAGATCACAGAGGATTCAGTGTCTCTTAGAGTGAGGAAAGTTTATCTTGGGTGCTTCCTGCTGACCAAATTAGTACTATGTTAAGTTTCATGGAGGTGTTTTCAGAAACTGGTAACACATCTTCCATGCAAATGTAGACCAATTGGAAACATAAATAAATAATAATTTTTAAAACCCCATCTCCTTTAGGACCATTTTACAGGACAAGTAAAACACCTTGGCAGTGCTGGTCCACCTGAAACCAGATTTGCATGACTTAGCAATTTTTATTCCTTTTTTCTGTCAGTCGTGCTTATTTCACCCCTAGAAATCCTAGAGTGCAGTCCCCTCACAATTAAAGAATAGCAGTTCCACTTGTCTTCTCCTCTCCCTTTCCCACAACAAATTCAGGTATCCCTTCTCACTGGAGTGGATCCTATGAAACCCTCATAAAAATTATTTCAATTATTCCTCCTAGCTCCTAATAAAAGAGCAGCCTTGTTTGGATAGTAGTCCCTTTTCTGTTCACATGGAATCAGTTGGTTCTCAATACTGATTTATCACCTGCACAGGCATTCGTTCTGAATGAACAGATGAATTAATGTTTTCAAGCATTAATTGAAATGTATAACTTCTATACATTAGGAAGTTACTCTGCATAATGGATTTTCCACTAGGATACACAAATATCTTCCTTTTTGCCCATGATTCTTTTGTGGTGATTTGTAGCTTCGTAAATTTTAGCCTGTTGTGGGTTTATATGGTGTTTGGTTTCATGGCATAAAATCAATGATTCATGTATGGTAAAGCAATTACTAAAATATTTCCTTTAATTAATTGGTCTTGCATAACAATTTAATGTTTAAAAAAACCAAAACCTCCCTTAATTTAAAGGGCTTTCATATCCCTATAGTGAGCATGTCTTTATGAGCCAAATTGCAGCGCAGTTTAGAGTATCTTCTCTCGTCATTTTCCAAACAATTTCATGAAGCAGAAATGTGAATAAAAGTTTGATCATGACTGAGCACGTACTGTGATGTGCAGCTGTCTTGAACTGCCCTGTTTGCCTCTGAACCAGGAGCTGTCTTTCCAGCCTCACTTTCATCTTGAAGGCATTCTGTACTTTTATCTGTGTAAATGCAAATCCCTGGCAGCTACAAATTCTTCATTATATCTCTTTTAGTACGATTTTTACTGCTTTGCAGATAAATCTCATATTTATCATCATCCTTGACTTCAAACCTCTCCAGCACAACCAGGTTATACACTTTTCTAAGTTTTGCCCTCTCCTGATTTGCAGACATCTGTCATCTCCTATATTTCTGTTACCTCCCTAATCACTGCTTCACTTAATGCTTCTTATCTCTCATTCCCACCTCAGAAAAGAATTCGGGAGGTTCTGTGGAGTTCTGTTATTTCTCTTCCCTAGAAGTTCACAAACTCTGGATTCTGAGTATAGTTACAAGCCCATCAGAAGGTCAGGTGTTTCTGCTTCCACCTGCAAATTAAGTTGCAACAGGATGCTTTTGGGTATTGCAGTTCATAGTCTGCCTTGCTGTGAACCTGGATTTGACGGCTGTCATGTGCGCAACTCTCAAAACTATCTTTCCTCCCTAGGTGCTCCTTTTAGCAGCCTGAAATCCCTGTGTGTATTTTAGTCCTTTTTCATAGATATATTTTGACACATTATTACTTATTATTAACATGGAGCTCTCAGTATTCTTTATACACCTTGGAATTTTTCAGCTACTCAAAGAGCTCTACTCGTATCACTTCTTATATTGACCAGTGTTTTCTTATGGTCCTTATTGCACTCAGTGCTTCCAAGACTTAACCTTAGCATTCTGCTCTCCAAGCTTTTACTCAGGAGGTCATGGGAGCATGGAGGAGGCTTTGTGGTGTTCATGCAGACCTTGCCAGGAAAGGATGTTGAATGGCAGCTAGGGCTTTTCAGAAATAATTACACTTACTTTCTCATCTACACACTGCTGGGATTTTAAAGATAGAAAACTTTCTTCATAGGGAGACAAGCTGAGAGAGAGGGGGGATAGCATGCATATAGTAGTAGGAGAAGATACATAAAGATGAATATAACTGATTTTATTCTATCTTATTTTGGTGGGAGCAGACAGTGTTTGTTTACTGTTTCAGCTTCCATGACTGAGGCAGGTTATTGCTTATTATAGTAGTCCACTGTGAATAAATTGCTTTTGCTAAAAATAAATAAAAAATAATAAAATAAGAAAGAGATGTTGTCAGTATAAAAATCACACTCAGTCTAGAATGACTGAAATTAATACTCCTTGTATGAACAGAAGTCAAGAGGGTTCCTCCCTGCTGCTTCTTTCAGCTCTACTTTTGGTACTGAATAACACCTTTCCTTAAGTAATTTCATTGATTGCTTAATATTCAGTCAACCAGTGAAACTTCTGTGAGTCTTCCCTGAAACTCAGAGAAGTGTTAAGGGGTTATTGTTTAAAAAGGTTAATAAACCTTAGTAAAGGGAAATTGAAGGATCACATTTTTATGAATTCTTTATAATTCTAAGAAAAGTTAATCCCCAGTAACAAACATAAATATAGTTTATAATTTGCCTCTTTTTCTTTACTGTCCCTTTTCTACTCCTATATTTTATATTTCCATTACTATTTTTATGTTGTCCAACTTTTAACTGAACCTGCAAATTTTAAAGAAGAATAATTATTTTTTTCAGAGTGTTGGGAAGAAATTACCTGCAGCCACAGCAACTCAGGAGCCAACAAAAATAGAAGTGGACAGCAGAACAAAAAGTAGGTTTCCTAGGTTTTTCTTCTTTTGCACTTTGTGCTATTAAAAGCAAGCTGAACACTTTTGTCTGGTTTTTGTTAAAAGAGTGTCCTGCATATATAAAAGGCAAGGATGAGAATAGATACATTTCGGATGAACTTTGAGTAGGTAGTACCTAGACAAAATGCTTTGTTTCACAGAATCCTCTGAATTGTTTTTACTGAATAGTGACCCTACCTCGCGTTTTCTGCTACCAAAAATCAAATTAAATTATGTGATCAGCTTTCAGCCTTGAGGATACTTTGGAATTAATCAGAGTTGAATAAGATCCAAAATCAGGTTGTAACTTGTAGGTAGGTCATAGAAAAATTTCTCTCATTGCGAATGCCCTTGTCTTTTTCCTCTTTTTCTTTTAATTCTTTTAATTCTTTTATTTTT
>WEKY01007759.1:1852-26970 GCA_013390045.1 Picathartes gymnocephalus
AACAAATCTGAAAAGGTGTTTAAAACCTCAAATTAATGGTTTTTCTGGGGTTTTTTGTTTGTTTGTTTGTTTGTTTGTTTGTTTTTTAATTTAGAAAATGCAAAGAAAGCTACATTGTTTAAAAGGAGCCAAGAAGATTAAAGAACACACTTGGTCTTGTGTGACCTTTATAGTTGCAGTGTTGAAAGTTTTAACCATGTCAGTCCAGTCATATGTGTTCTATGCATGTGCAGTGCATCATAAGACATTACATACAAATGTATGAACTCTGAATCAGAATTTGCTACGGGCTGGGAGAAAAATTTGGAGATGTATCATTATATGTTTGTGTTTATAATATGTTTATTATGTTTTTACATTTTTTTCTAACAGACAGGCACTATTAGTCACTGACACAGTTAAGAGATGGGACTACTTGGCTCCCTTTTGAGTTCCTGATTGACTACAGGCTTTTAGGCCTTCTCTTGTCACAGACCTTAGTACAAATGGGATTTGGAGACACTGAAACACCACTTTTGCTTGCATTGGCAGATTTTGAGTGTAATTGTGGTGGAAATAGAAGGGCCTCCTCCCTTGACAGCTCTCTTTCTCTAAGGAGTGGAAAGAGAATGGAGAAAGACAAGCCTACTGCTTGGGCACACTGGGGATATAAACTTCCCCTGAAGTATTTCAGAGTTGCTCCCTGGAACAAAAGGGGAGCAGGGAAAGGATGTCTCTTGGGAGTCATAATTCATGTTCCAGTCTGCTTATTGCATGGGGCAGCTCCTTGAAAGATTCATAGATTTTAAGGTCATTTATGATTGTCTTGCCTGGCTTGTGTGACACAACCCATAGAATTTAATCCCTTCAGTGTTGCTTTCCAACCCATTAGGATTATATATTACTCCAAGTATATATATACTTAATGATTCTCCAGTATTAAAAGAAATAAAAATTTAATGGCTATAAACACAGCAACTTCTCTAGGGCTACTAAAGACCAGATAGTGTAGTGCTGCTTGTCAAGTTTTAAATCATTTGAGAGGAAAAATATATACTTAAAAATACTTTGAATGCTCCTGGTAGGCTTTCTTTGTATAAATTGAAGGCAGTGAAGGGAAACAAAGTGGCCTGTCCGATAATCTCTCTATTTGAGGAAGAGTATCCATTTCCCCATCTGTGCTGGCAGTGCCCTTTGCTGAGTTACTGCCACAGATGTAAGCAAAGGGGCAGAGAGAAAGAGTAGAAGTGGCAGTATTATCATTGTAGAAGATGAATGTAGTGGCACTTCTAATTTATTTAGTATTCAGGATTTCGACTTTAATTAGGATTCTTTTGTCACATCATTCATCAAATGCACTTGAAAGAGATGGAAATTAACACCAAAGTTTCTGTTGCCTCAGGCATGCTTTTAGTACTTCTACTCGTTTTGGTTTATTGTTGTTCAGTTCAGTGAAATTGTTTAGTTGTGATAGCTCACTTAGCTGTAACTGGGTTTCAAAAGAGGTAGAATGAATACATGCTCTTAAAAAGTGCTGGTTTGTGGAGTCCCTGTAGCTTCTAACACCTCTTTAAAAAAAAAAAAAAAAAATCTCTCAATCTCTCCTTATCTCTCTCTTTCTCCTTTTTTATGACTGATTTCTGAGTTGTTAATGTAACACAGTATACCAGGTTTTGCCCGAAGAAGTCATTTTTGATACCTTTGTTGCTGCTAGAATGATAGTAAGTCACAGACTTACTTATAAATTGCAGATATGTTTAGGTGAAATAACTGACTTGCTGAAATCATTTCAGTTGGGATGAAGCTCAGCAAAGCTACAAAAATACTGGAAAAAGCTTTGTATTACTTATTACTCCAGCTCCATGCCTGCCATTGTAAAATTTACACTGTTCTGGCACAACAGGAGCTGCATTGTTATATGGGTGCTCCTTACACCCAGAGCTTCCAGCTCATGTAGCAGGGGTCCAGTCAGACACTTGAATGAAAAACATGTGAACCTATATTGAAGTCTGAGACTATGCAAAATATCAGCAAGGTTATTGCTGTCAGCACAAAAATCATTAGCCTATGTCCAAAAATCGTGCTTAGTTGAAAATCAAAAGGTTTATTAAGCAAGTACTTCCAGGAGCTCTGTGATTAATGAAGACTGGTTTATGCTGCTTGGGGAGATGAACTGCATTGTCTAACCAAGTGCAAATTCTGACTGTAAGTTTTCCTACAGGTTTGGATCTTGAAAATTTCCTTCTGCATTTACTGGTGTCCAGTGATGTGTAATTTTGTGTAGCTTTTCCATAAGTAGCATCTCTCTCTCTCTCCCTCTCTCCTGGTTGCTGAAGTTCAAAAAAAAAATCAATAGCAAAGTTCAAAGAACTTTGCACTTTCGTGTGCCATCTTCTCAGCAGGTACCTGAAAGTTAAATGGATAAAGAAGTAGAAACTTTTTCAGATATCAATTACTACATAATATTTCACAGGAAATGTTACTAATGCACAATTGGTAATATTTTTGGAGTATTTAAAACTGGTATTCTTATTACCAAACCTTTTAAATAGGTTGGGAATATCTTTCCACGTTTTCATCTACATTACAGGAGCTAGAAATTATATTTCGATAGGGCAGACATTTCATTAGAAAACATTTGATGTTGCATGTTGGATGTGTACTGAAGGGTTATAACAATCACAAGCCTAAAGCACAGTCAATGCTTTGAAATTAAACATAGATTTCTACCCCACAAAATCTTTAGCACAGGTTTTAAAGGAGCCATAAAGTGATAAATAAGAAACATTTGAGAAAACTCAAATTTTCTCAAAACTCATTTGAGAATTACTTAAAAGCCCATTCACCTCCTGCCTGAATCAAGTAAACATTTCAACTAACATAAGTGGAAGCAAGACCAAACTCCTTGCAGATTTTTGGACACTACTAAGGAAAACCAGACACTTTGTACACCATCAATCAATTACAAGAAACTAATGAGTTTCTGTAATTTGCCCTCACTGACTTCTGCATTATATAAACCCTGAAGTATTATACAGTATTTCTAAGAACTCAAAATGTACATTTTATTTATAATGCTGCTAAAAATAATATGTTTAAGAAAATTCAGCTACTTACAGATTGTTTCAAATAACAGAGACTCTGAAACACAAGTATTTTGGTGAAATAATCATAGAGATCGGTTTAGTCTTAACGAAAAACCTTGGCAACAGGAACTGGTGGCTAAAAAATCTCCTTTATAATAGGACATCACAAATGCATATTTTGTGGGTGCCTAAAGCCAGTTCTGAGTATAAATAAACTGTAGCTCTGAGAATATTATCTATGCCTTGTACTTCAGAGCTGTCAGTCAGTATTTTTGATCATTAGCCATCTGTGATTATCTTAATTTTTGCCAGCAGGAGAAGGAACTCTTTTCCACCAGGGAGCTCTGTTATTACAATATAATTTATATGTAAAGAGCTCATTTCATTAGAGGGAAAAAAACCACCAACTTTTTACATAGGTTTGGTTTTTTGGTTTTTTTTTTTTTTTTTAGTTTAAAAGAAACTTTTAGCATTAATTATTTTGCCTTCTTTTTTTATTTTCTTTTAATATAATATTCTTGTCGTGGTCCATGTAAAAGCAATTGACATCATATTGGTGGATTAACAATAATTCTGTCTTTATTTTAGTTTTTGTTTAACATCCAGTACAGAAGATTAAGAAACAGAGCCAATCACAGACATTAAGCATTTAACTAGAGAAATTACTACTTTTCATTTTCACTCAAAATTATTGTACTTGAGAACCTATGTCTTTGCCATATACCAGTTAAGGACCAGAGTCCTTAAAGGGTCATTTTAGATTTTCCTCTAATCTGTCTGTTCAAAGAATGATTTTATAGTGACCTTGTTTTCAGAATGACTTGCTGAAATGAAAATGCTTCACCTCCCTGATTTACTAAAATGAAACTGCCCATTGTTGTAGTATAAAGCCTTATTTTTATTGGTGTTGTAAATGCTGACATTATAATCTAAGTAAATTGGTTCATAAGGACACTAATATAAGATAAATCCCTTTAAAAACTTTACTTGGCTAATTCTGACTTTTTTACAAACTATCCCAGTTTGTCAATGGTGATAAGAACCTGTTGCCACTGTTTTCGGCCTCAGGTCCTTGTTATCTTAAAATTGGGAAGTATTCAGGTAAACTTCAAAATAAAATCAGAATCAGTATGACTGTCTACACGTGATACCTGTGTTTAATATCCTCAAAAGACAATGGAGGCCTGTGTATGCCAAGAGGACACTGTGGCTTTGTAAGTGTACACACAAGTCTTCTGCTTCATGCACCAGAACTGTGGCACAGAAAATGTCTGTAGTTTTAGTTTTTCTCTCACAAATCTGCAAGAAGTCAGTTCTAACAGAAAATTGACTACTGAATTTGAACTGCCTTTTTTTGATATAACTAAGTTTTGAGTCTGTGACTACATTACATTCTCAAACTTACATTTTGTATTTGACTTCTGAATTTGAATCAATTGCATGATCTAACATATAAGGTCAGATGAATAGTCACTGTCAGTTGTACACAAACTTCAGCATTAGCAGAGCATTGCTGGTCTACCCTAACTGATCATATGGATTTATGACATAGAGATATGCTGCAGATAACACCTCTTCCAACATCTTTAATTGTAGGATTAGGTTCATTTTAGTAAACAGTGTGAGAATTAGTTATAAAAGCTCTCTAATTTAAAAAAAAATACATTTTTAGGACATATATTTTTTCTCTACAGTTACATTAAGAGGCAAGCAGCAAGGAGAAAAAAGATATATGTAAAAAGAAAGAAAATATTGATGCAATATTTAGTTACTGGTACTAACAATTACAGTGGGAATTAGTCATCAAATCTTGCATTCCCAGCTACCTTGGGTTTGCACATTCATAGCACCTCAGTATTGCACCAGCTGATTCTTCACAAGCAGATCTCACAGCAATGTAAAGAGGAACAGCTGGGACATTCACCTCAGAAGTGCAGGGAAGATCTAATATAAACCACTTGTATAGACACACACCTTCACTGAAATTGGCCAGTGAGTATGTTGGTATAAGGATAGGAATAGTTAATGTGCAGTTATGTCACAAGTATATTAGAGCATAAAAAGTGACAGTTAGAAGGTTTAATTAAAATAACATTACGTAAGCACCTCTGAACCTACGATAAGTTTTGGGTGAAATACCTTTTGAAATTTGTAACAGCCTGTGAATTGTATAGCTAACAGAGTAACAGAAGAATTGAATAGTACAAGGTTTTTTACATTTTTTAAACAAAACTGCCTTCATAAACTGTCCTGGTTCTGTTAAACAACTTGGGGCAAGCTGAAAGTAATTCACTTCTTACGTCTTTATTGCCAAACTTGATTTGATTTGATTGAATCTATATTTATCCTCATGTGGCTCCTGGAGCACTCGTGAACTTTCATAATTCCAGTTTATCAGGACAAATCTGCAAGTAAAAAAACCTCACTTTTATCAGCAGGTATTCCATGAATGGCAGGTGGCAAATAAAGCACTTAGAGAATTGTTTTAATTGCATTTCTCTCCCATCTCCCAGAACTTGAAAAAGTTTTAGAAAGGTGGAGAGGAGCAGGATGGGTTTATTTTCTGCTTTGATTTTGTTCCAACACTGCTTACTTTCAGAAAAAACTTGCTGATGGAATTTCACTGCCTGTCATGTATGAATGATATTTAGACTGGTACAACAAAGAGCATATTGTAGTGCAGCAGAGATGTACATCACAACAAATATGAAAGCAAAGAGTTAAATTTGCTGCTCCAAGTCAAGTATATAAAGAACCTTTTAACCTGAGTCAGTTGACAAGGAGTGAGAACAAAATTCTATTCTGGAAATTAAATAGAAATTCAAGTTAACAGGTTTAGCTGTAGTTATGTTTTCTGCCATTGGTTTGTTTCATAGAATTAAGTTAATAGAGCATTACAAGAAAATAATTAACTGGAAAGTTCAGCTCAAAATGTATTTTTTTTCTTTTCTTTACGCTGTTTTCTTACATGTTCCTTGTTTTGTATGACAAAAAGAGCACAGAAGAGAACACATACCCTGTATTAACAAGCATCTGAGGTTAGGCTGGAGATTCCAGATCAGAGCAAACACTTTTCAGTGAATGAAGCTGCTGAAGTTTTCTGATATAATCTTTGTCTATGACTGCAGCAATTTTGAGAACCACCTAATTTCAAAATAACCATGCTTAATATCTTTATTTTCAAGGATTTTGACAGAGATATCTAGATTTGACAAATTTAGCCTGCGAAATACCAACTGTTTTATGGGAATATGTGAAGGAATGTTTTGGTGTGTATTTATAGCAAGGAGATTTGTTCTGTAAGAATTTCGTGCTGATGAAGTATGTCTACAGAGTGTTAAAGAGATAGTGTAGTCTGGAGATATGAGCAGACTGAGGATCAAGGGGTAGTGGTGCACCATCCTTTTTTAATCTTCTTTGCAAAGTGAGGTGAGTGATACTTGGTTATTCTTCAGAATACTATGCAAAGTCTTAGGCAGTGAGATTAATTGTGATGCAGGAAAATTAAAGGAAAATATATGGATAAATGAACAACTAAAGAAAAGTGAAACTAGAACTTGAGTTCTCTCAGTTGTTCAGAATTCATACGGAGTGAGACCAAGGCCTGTTTAATTTTTTGAGTTTTAATTGTCCAATACTAAAGAGCATTAATTTTTGCAATGTGCAGTTGGTGTTAGAGGGCATTTGAAAGAGCTTAAAGGGTATTCATCTTCTAAAAGGTGTGCTACCCAATACCAAAGAACAAAAAGTATTGATCTCAGAATAACAGTTTTGTAAAACCAGGAGTGAACCAGTATTTCAGGCCAACACTTCAGGGCAACTTGGAGATTTTCCATGAAGATAAGAGATGCATTGGTTCTCCTCTATCTGTTTTCTTCCCCACCTGGCTTTACGACTCCTCTCCATGTCTCTTACTCTATGGAGCATGTAGGCATAATGGGTCTTCTATGGGAAGAAGTACTCCTTTTGACTTTTCTGAAGTGATGTTAATATTTTATGCACTTGTTTAAGATATAGCCATTACATTTCTTCACCTTTAGACTTCAAAATTAAATTAAAATCCTTAGAAAAATTATTTTGCTACAACTTAACTTGTCTGTCCAATGTTCATTTTCTTCATATGTCTCAGTTAACTGCTAGGTACCTGGAAAAGACCTGGGATTCTATATCACACGGAAAAAAAAAACCACAAGAGAAAATTTCCTTGAGAAAGCTTGACAGAGTCCTTTTCCTCAGGTTCTGAGAGGTGAATGATGAGTGAAGAGATGAAGACTGATATGTTTTTCTTTCCATTTTAATTTACAGGTATCATCCCCTGAAGTTGGAGCTGGGTCCTCCTGTGGTTCAAATGCTAACCTAGGACTCAGAAGAGAAGGGTTCAATGTCCTGCTGTGCTACAGACATCTGGAGCAAGCAGTGTGATATTTCATTTCGCTGTCTCTGACAAAGGCATCATTTCATCTGTATTCTAGGGATTTTATTCAGGTAAACAAATGCAAATATTAATGTTCTTAAGAAAACTACAGTAGGAATTTTCCTTGAATATATATGAAAAAATAAAGAATTATTACTCTGGAACTTAACAAGATACATTTATTCCTATGTTATGGTAAAGGAGGAAGTTTAGTTCCAAGGCCAGTAGCAAACAAATATATTATTTGAAAAGGAAAGAAAATACAGCCTGCTGGGCATTCATTTGCTTAAAGGAGTTCTTTGTATTTACAGTTCTAGAAAAAGTATTTCCTTGTAAAATATTCAGTAAATACTTAAAAGCATACAACATTCCTCCTTACTGAAGGGAGGCAAGAGAGAGATTACTCGAAGGAGAACTGAAACCAGAAATAATAACATATAATGGGGAAAATTCCTGCCACTGTAGTTCAAGAGAAAATAGTCACCTTCAAAATATAATTAAGAGCTTTGGGTGACTGAAATCTCCTTCAAGGTGACTGTGGGACATTTGGTTTCTGAATTTGTGTATCTCAATTTTGTATGTAAAGTTAAGTCATTATGATTTTGCCCATTTCCCTTCCACCTCTGTTTTATTCTACTATTGTTTGAAAAATTTATCTGGTGTGATATAACTGCATTAGCTGTGACTCTCTTTTATCTCCAAAATCCTCATGCTCTCCTCCTCCAAATTTGTTGCTTACTGTTCCCCTAATGAGTCACTGTGAAGTCATTTCACAGACATACTCTGAAATGCTCAACATACTCAAGAGCAGGAGAATTATATGCATTTTATGGCGCTGTAGGAAGTTTTTAAAGGATTTGAATTATTTCTTACTTCTCTCTTTTTCTTACCTTAATGAGAAAAAGTAAGAAAAAAACAAACAAAACAACCACACTCTTTCCCACATTCTCCCTTTCAATTTCTCCTTAGCAAGACTACAATTCTCCAGAGCTGATTTTCGTAATAGAGTCCTCCCTAACTATGTTGGACAAATGTCATGTCCCCTGGCTCTCTCCATCTTGTAATGAAAATAGACCTATTACCAGCTACACCTTGCTGATTGCTTCCTACTGCTGCTAAGGATAATTTGTGCCGTGTAAATGAAGACTTCAGTAGTTGCTGTAGGGAAAAAGAGCTACAAAAAGGGACTGCTATTCAGCACTCACATAAAATAGCCAATAAAGCAACAGTTCTGATTAACTGAAAATGTGTAAAGTGTATAAATTATATAAAAGAGCTTCAAGTTTTCACAATCTTAATTATACCAGACATCATACAGAAGTGTTTTGCCCTGAAAAATGAAACACATGCATTTACATCTTTTCATTTGCCTGATGATATATCAAGAATTTTTGTGAATTTGTTTTCTTCATTTTTCTGTCAAATATTTCCTACTGGATTGCTTCCTGTTGTTTGAAAGTAAGTAATACAATGAATTTGCCAATGTTACCCTTCAAAATAGTGTGATCATTTGGAATGCAGATGTTCATATTTGCTATTTTCCCCCAAATATACTTTCAGATAACCTCTTACCTCTGAGAGAATGAAAGAGACAGAAGCATTAAATGTGCATTACAGAAAATAGTGAGTTGGAGTAGGAGACTGAAATAGTGGCAGTTCCAGAGAGCAAAGCTGTCTCCTGTGTGTGACCTCAGATCCACCTGTTTTGGCCCATCTCTGCTATGCAACAGGTCATGCTGCCTTCTGTTCGTCCCATGCTATGAGAACAATGTGATACCTATGTGGGTGCAAGAGCCTTTATCATACATTTTTGCCCGTTCACTGTGTGTAGATAAAGGCAAGCATATTATTTCTAGCCATTGAATGACTGCTGTTTCATTTTACCTCCATTTTCTTGACACAGCCTTGGATTTAATTGAAAGGTACAGGGTGCAGAGGGGGAAACAGTCAGTAAAAAACTAACTACCATTAAGGAAATACATTGTCCTCCTACTGAAAACCAGATGACAATTCCTAGATTAGACATTCAGTGCATTTCCTAGACTATGTGGAGGCCTGTGGGCCTGACAGGATGCCCTGGAAGGATGCCCCCTAGGCTTTGGCTTCTCCCATGGAAGTCCTATGACAACCTGTCCATCTACCCCAGTTCCACACTCTCTGTTAACCATATACATCTAAACTCTAGTAAGTTCTTTGTACCCTGTACCCCCGTTGGCTGTTGGCCCGTTGGCCGTTCCACCCGCTGTTAACCATATATGTTCAAGTCCTAGTGAGATCTTTGTACCTTGTAGCCCCATTGGTGCGTACCCCTGTCAGCTTACCTTGACTGTTCCCTTTGTCTCGTCCCTACCTTGTGCTGATTGGCCCTTGCAGCTTGGCTCTGCCTCCTCTTACCTGATAAAACCCGGGACCCTCCGCTTTGCCTCGTCTTCGTCCCTGGAGCGTTTCGCTGTGTGGATAGGGTTGACGTCTGCTTCTGTTAACAAAGGCCACTGGAAACCCCTACAAAGACGCTTGCTGCTCTCCGCCGCTTTAGCTGTCCGTGGCGTGTGAGTGCTGTGCGCTTGCTGTGTGCCTGCTGGAGCGCCCTCCCTGCGGAGGCGCTTTCAGAAGGTAGCGGCGATTCACCACCGGCCCACGCCGCTACACAGCTATTCAGGTATGTTTGGATAATCTTTTACCTGCAAAGACTCATACAGCTTTCGTTTCTGTCTTCTGCAAAGAGAGAAGAAAAGAACTGCATCAATAATCAGTGTATTTTATATTCCCTTTCACTCTGTCCCTTTCTCTCTCACAACTTGGGGTTATGTCCACACAAATTTTCCTTTTGTCTGTACAGAGTAATACTTCAGGGGTCTGCTAGCACCAGTTTAAAGTACTTTCTGCTTTCTGACAGCTAGTATTTAATCTTGATCCTCTCTAATTATCCTTCCTAATTTGTCTCTTTTCTCACTTTTTACCAGCCTCCTCAACAAAGTGTTTTGGCACTGTAAAATGCTGGTCCTTCTTCCAAATGATACTACTCTTTAACATGCCTGGACTCCCTCTCCTTCAGTTGCTTTAGCTCTTTCCATCCATAGAAACATAATAATTTAATTCAAAATGTTTTTTCTGAGGTTCAAAAAAACACCCCTTTACATATATCCCTGACCAAACTGTAAATCTCACCAAAATTAAAACAAATCCACAAGGCAGCCTGAAGTGCCCCCAACCTTCACACCCACAACTGCAATCTTTCAGGGAGAGAAATTAAGCAAATATTTCAGGTTTTACTGAGCTCCCAGAGGACTTGTAAGGTCCTGGAAGATTTGAAAGGCCCTAGTCTCTTTTGGGAATTGACTGACTTTCTTGCTTTTCAGGCTTCAGCCTACTAATCCAACAATGCTGAAAGACCTGTGGGACAGTGAGACTCTCAGCTCCATCCTTCATTCATACTCTAGCAGGCCAAGCAATATTTTTGGGTTTTCTGGTTAACTCTTGACTTTTAAACACAGCAGAATTCATTGAGGCTTACAGAAAGATTTTGTTTTATCAAAATAAGAGAACTTTTTCCACTTGTTGTTCACTGTTTGATGAGTTCTGGAAAGGGAACAAAGAACAGCTTAATTTGTTTCATGTCTCTTCCAATGACCAGTGCCCAGGAAGGACATCCCTTCTGAAGCAGAGCTGTAAGCAGCATTGTTCCTGCCTTGCATATTGTAATGGTTTACCTTTGTTTTTGACGTTCTTCTCAAGTTTCCATAGTCCAGAAGGCTTGGAGAGTCCTTTCAGTGCATGGGATGTCATTTCTATGCAGCTGTAATCACAGTTTTGGGAAGTTCTGGGACCCAGCACAGTGAGATTGTGCTTCCATTCCCAGCCATTTTTGCTAATGAGAGGATTTTTGTTTACCTGCTGGTGGTAAAATGAAAGGTTCAAAACAGCAATTGTTTTTCTTTTGGATTTAGAGCAGGTTTATTCATCTCTCAAAGATTAAGTTATGGAGTCATTTTTAAAAGGTAGTTATAGTAGTAGTAATACTACTATGCTAATGCTAATATTTAGTGCTATAGTAATAGTAATAATAATAGTAGTAATAGTAATAATTACAGCAATAACAAATAATAATAATGAAACCAAGCCAGTGAGTTTTGCATGGATTGAGAGAAAAAGGACAGTACCTGTCACTGTTGTTAAGAGTAATTTATATATTTTCTATTGTCTGATTTCTCCTTCTGGGGTTATAAGTGTTGACAAGTTAACATCAGGGCAAAGGTACATTGGGCTGTCAAGTTTCTATTTTCTGCTTCTTGCTCTTCCACAAAGTGCTACAGAGATTGATTGATTTGATTTTAAAGAGTTCAGTTACATCACAGTGACACAGTCCTCAATACAAGTTAAAAGAATAAAATTGTTTGTTTAACTTGTTTTCGTGTTGACAGGATCTTTGCACTCCAGGCAAACGCTTTGTTTTCCTTATTTGTTCTTTAGCCACCCAAATGTGGAATGTCACTCAACCTTGTCATATGTTTTTTCTTGATGTACCTTATTAGTCCCAACCATTCTTTTCAGGAACCTAACTACTGTGGATAGGATACCCTTTGTGAGTCAGTTGCTCTGGTTTTTTTGCCATGTTAAGATTCCTCTCCAAATACTGTGTTAACAGAGTTTCTTACTGGACATTAATTTTACTTTGTAAGAGACCAGTTAAGCCTTTGAGTGATCACTTGTATGAGCATTTAATTAAATTTCTGTAGACATCCCCAATGAAAATTACACCTTTGAACCCACAGTTCACAGTAGCCCATAGTTTAACTCAACTCTAATTTTTTTGGAGGGAATTAGGAAGTGATAATCCCATTAGGGGTCTTGCTGAGCTGCAGCTCTTTCTGAAAATGAGATCTAAATATTTTCAGAATAAAATTTAGGTAATCATCCAAAATTCTGAGCATCTTTCACACACTTAACTGTCCCACTGAACATTTCCAGTCTCATCTCTTGCATATACATTTTTAATCTCTGTTTTATTACATCTTCTACACTCATTTTAGTATGGCATTCAAATTCATATGTGCATTGGCTGTTATTTTACTATATACAGAGAGCTGAGATGAAATATCCAAAGGAACACACAAACAAAAGGATATAATCTGAAACTGAAGACATCATGAACCAAAGGTTTTCAGACAAGTTATGTATGATGCAGGAAAGGTCATGATGTGGTGTGATGACCTAGATTAGATTCCTGAAAATGGCCAGGAAAAAGTTGTATGGAAGCGAAAATTACAGAATAAATGTACTTAGAAACAGAGATATTAAGCAAGTATTGCTGTTTTGGTTTGTTTAGTAATTTTTTCTCTTGAACTTAAAGGCTGTTAATATGTAAAAGGTAATGGATTGTGAAGTCATTAGAATAAAAATGTGTCAAAATCTATTGTACGCACATAGAGGGCCTTATTCGTGTAATTATTTAACTGTACTTAAATCTCAGGGATGTAAGTTAGTTTTAGCAATTACTTAAACATCAGAGTGGTGTAGACTGGTTAGTAGTAGAAATGCAGATAATCGTTGCCTTTTCTCAAAAATGAGACCTTGAAAGTCTAGGCTTTTTCAAAACTACATAGTTGGAAATACATTTTCATCCTAGCAGAGTTCTAATGTTTGCAGCTGCATTTTTGCTGATTCTCTGAAGTCAGAGTTAATTGATAGACAATTTGGCCTGTAGACTTTAAATAACATACTGAAAATCTCTGTTTTGGGGAGAGGCGGGTTTAAAGTTAATTATTCCCCCAAGTGACTTTTTCCAACTGAATACTAGTGCTGGCAAAAATATTGCCATTGAATAAGGCTTTATTTCTGTGGATTTCTTTTGGTTTTGGTTTTTTGTTTGGTTTTTGTTTTTTTTTCTCATCTAATGTCTAAGACTCTGAATGTTAAAGTCATTTTCCTGGGATAGGATACACTTCTTGTCCATAATGAAATATAAACCACTGATTAGCTCATCCTTTTTATTTTGGCTACCTGAGCTTCTCCAGCTCACTTTTCAAGCTAAGTAGGCATAATTGCTAAGTAGAAGTAACTAATTATGGGGTTCTGGTTTTGGTCCCAGACTTCTTAGGCTCTTCAGCATTTCTGATCTGTAGTTTTATACTTGCGTGTAAACAGCTTTTTCATTCTTCATTTCTGTGACTTTCTTTTCTCTACTTTAAATCAGACTCCCTCTGAGCTGGAAGGCAGGTTTCATTGAACACCTGAAACTCTGCACTCTGACCTTACAGTTAACTAAGTGATCTTCTAATTTTTTTTTTTTTTTCTCATAGTGTCAGCATTTATCTCTGATAGCTTGCAATTTTGCTCATTTATTTTGTTTTTCAGACTTTTAAAATAATAATGCAATAATATTATGAACCAGATTAGAATCTATTTTCTTCACATCTTTGCCTCTTATAGTAAATTATATCCATATTTCTCAGTAACAGCTGTTACTTGCTTCAAAGCAAGATTTGATTTCTAAGGCAAATACCACAGCTCCAAGGAATGTTTTTGCAATTTTTTTTTCTTTCTTTCCACTAAGCTTAAACTGGAAATCCACATCAGTTTTTAGATACACCCTGTAAATAAACGTCTGTAGATTTTTTTCTAGTTCATTTTAGGTTCCATCTTTTTCCCCTCAGCTTTCTGATCAGAAGGATAGAAATTCTGAAACATGCTTTCTCTGTGTTGCTCAACCCTAGATTCTTTTGATTTTTGCCATTTATGTGCACTTTGAAGTTGTATCTGTGTTTCATATACTTTGAAATTAAGAGGAAATTTATGAATAGATATATATGTGGCTGTATTGAAGGATGGTGGTTAAGACCATACATTTTAAGATGCTTTAATAGAAGTTAAATATTAATTATCTAGTCTCTAATTTAGTCTGGTGAAGACATAGCCCTAAATTTAAAACATGCACCTATTGAAATATGTATGGGCCTACTTCAATATGCTTAGTGTTGTAGCATAAAATGGGAATATTTAATTAAATAATTCACATGTCAGATGTTTAGAGATAACAGTTATCTATCATTCTTATCTATTCTAATTTTGTTCAAATTATGAATGACAAGGCATAAATGTTAACTCTTGCAGGAGAGGTATAATACTATTTTCCAATTATTTGTTGTTGTCTTTATATATACTATAAATATATATATATAAAATAAACATATATATTACATATTGATTCATGTTTGCTATTGATTGCATTAAATTACAACTTTTGAAAGTGAGGTTTTGTTATAAAATGACTGGCTGATTGTATGTACAGCTATTCACAGGGGAGAAAACCCACTCAATTACATTGTTTCCAAAGAAGTCAATGCTATTGTTTTCAGATTCAATAAGCTCTGTTTTGTTTGTCCCCTCAATTCTGAAAATAGGCAGAAAGTCTGATACTTGTCTGCAGTGCTATTGGTTTCAGTATATGTTAAAAATTAAGACCTCTAAATTGAGAATATGTTATGAGTTCTATGTTTCATATGTGAACATCCTCAAATTTGTGTAATTTCAAGCCAATACAGACCATATAAGGCCTGACCTGTGACTTCTAATTTATCAGGAAGCCTGAGTTTTCCAAATTGTGTCAGTGTTTGGTAAAAAAATAAACATTTTTCTTTTCTTGTTTGCATTCATTTGCATTGCACCATATTTGCAATTTGTAATTAATTTTGTAGTCTATTTTTTCCTGGAGTACTTTTCAGTTTATTATTGTTATTATTTAATATAGCCTGTGGAACACTGAACACTGATTAAGTGTTGTATGCTTTCTGTTATCTCTGAAGCATAACCGATGAAGTATTGTGAATTTGGCACTGTGTAATGTAGCATTTTGCTTGCTGTGCAGCACTAACAAACAACACATCAGTAGTCATGCCTGTCTCTCATTTAAATGCAACCTCAGAGTCACACTGCATGTTACGAATATCTGGGAGCTGTGTGATTAGTTAACATCTTTTGCATAACCTTAAAATTATAGCAAGTTCTCAGGAGATAATTAGCTTTCTGGATACCTTTAGTGAAATGAACTCTGCCGTAGCAACGGTGGGTACTGTGTGTTCTACTACTCCAAGGAAGGGTAGCACGAGAATGTCTTTAAAAATAGGTGTCTTCTACATTAAAAAAAATAAATTAAAATAAAAGAGAGAGAGAAAGAAGTCCTCGTTTATTTATTTCTTGCTACCAGGATTTTTTTTGCTCCCTATCTGTTACGTTCTTTCCTCTTTTGGCAGCTCTTCTGGTGTAAATAAAGGGTGTTCAGCAGGCACCAGCCTCCCTTACTGAAATGTGCTCACCTCTGTCCCAGAGTTCATGTCTCATATGCTAGGTGTGAGTAAACTGACAAAATACATCACAATTGAATAATCAGGAGGATGTGATATATTTTTTCCTTAGCAAAAGCTTGAGGCTTCAGTTCTTTGTATAGATTTATGGAAAGCAATGTTTTCCAAACATTCTCCAAATGTTTTTTGTCTCTTGAGATAATTCCCCAGCCATATCCATGTGCAACATTTTAAAGCTTTTGATCCTGCTTTGAAAAGGCTATTCTAAGCCTTCAGTGTTTACAATATTCTCTTTTAGCACTGGAAGTATCTGTATAATAACCTCAAAATTAAAATGTTTTGGAAGCTTCTAAATATAAGTTACAACTGCAGCTGTCAGGAAACAGGATTTTGACAAAATTGAACTTGTTAAAGGAAAGTATAAATTTTGATTAAATTTGCTTGAAAGGTGTTTTCTAATTTGAAACAAAACATTTCAGGAGGCTCACAGCTTTCTCTACATGTATTGGAATATAATGTTGCTGTTTGTTTCAAAATTATTTTTTCATTTTGAGGTTCACTGGTAACTACAATATAATTTATACCCAAGAACTGTAGTATTTTTGAAACATTTTGACCTTATTTATATTGAACTTTAAATGCTTTCTCCTCCCACCAAAAAAGAGTTTTTTAAGAACCTTCAAATTTTATTTTGGTTCTATGTGGTCAAATGTTTTTCTGAAAGGCCAATTTTTAAATGAAATTCTAGATATAAGAAGTTCTCTTAATACCTTTTTCTGGAATATAAACAGTTGGTTTAGCTACACTGACTGTGCAGAGATATAAGTCTGCACATATCTTTCACTATATTGATCAAATTGAAAAGCATCCACCAGTTTGGTGGTTTTTTTTATGCAGTTATCTTTTTCAGGGAGTGTATTGCCCATCTGATTTGGTAGTCAATCTTTAGCTTTATTAGCCACCATTGCTCAAAAGAAGCTTTGTTAGGTTTCTGAAGGTCTACTGAGGAAAAAATGAAGATGTATAGACAGGTCCAAAAAGCATTGAAAATTCAAGATACACCATCAAAGAGGAACTGAAGACATGGCCTATAAGTGATGGAGGGAAGGGACACATAATCAATTTCTTACCTGGAGAGACAAAGCAATAATGCTCTGGTGAATAGCCTACTTTTCCAAAACAACCGGAAAGGAATTGTTTATTAATATCCAGATTCTTGACTGAGGGATCCGGCAGGCATTCCAAGGATCACTCTGTTGTAGCAAGGAATACGGCTTTTCAAAGTTTCCCCTTCTCTACAAATAACTATAAAGCAAGGGTGAAGCCAAATTTGCCTCCCCATGGCAGAACCTCTGGTTAGGCAGCCAGGTTCCTTCCACAGGGTACAGTAGGAGTGAGACACCCCAGAAACTGAAATAGAGTGTAAGATATGTGAGGCTTCTGGCAGCTGAGGAATTAATGAATGGACAGGACAAATCACCAAAGTCTACAGAGCTTCAATTCCCTCATATAGACAATAAAAAGCCTATTTTAAGGTACCAGATATATGCTTACTTATGCCTGTCAAAATGCAACAAGAGGGAAGAGCAGCATTGCCCCATGTGTATGTACTTCTCTAGTGAATAGTTAATTAAACTGTGAGCAGAGGACCTGCGTGAGACTTCCAAGTTCACCTTACCCAGGTCCTAGGTTGATATTCTTAACCAGGATCTTCTTCAGAGCACTTTCAAATATTACTCATAAAGCTCAGACATCCTGCAGAAGACAAGTGAAGATTTTCTGAGCATGAAATAAAGGGAGGAAGATGGGTTTTAACTCTGTAGCTGAGCACCAGCTTGTAAAGTGGATGATCTGATATCAAGGCTTTTCCCTCAAAACTGTTTCTGTGTTTTGTAGGATTGAGATAATACTGTTAATGAGAACTGCATTCCAGAAGTCTTTCTCTCACTGCCATTCCCTTTCTGCATTGCTGTTTCCTATATAAATTATATATTCATTTTATAAAAAAAACGCCCAAACAAAGAGAACATCCTTACATAAATCCCATTTTTGATATTTAAATATCTACTGGGCCTGAACCTGAGAGTATCAGCTATTGAAAGTTTGCTGATTCCTGTCAAAATCACTGATCACCTCTACTTTTCAGAAATGCAAACATAGATACTTTTTCTGCTTTACATCCTTGTGTGTAAAGTGAGAATAAAATAACACCTTTTCCTTTTTTTTATTTTTTTGAGCTGGAGTTTAACTGCGGTAATTGAAGGTACCTAAAATCATTTTACCCATATTCTTCACAGAGGTCAGTAAACAAGTGCTAAGTGCAAGAATAATTCTCCACTTTCCAAGCTGGAACTGACTTGCTAAACTGAAGGACACACGCTGTAGTCCATTACCCATTACCTCCATGGTGCCCCATATTTTACATTTTTGTCAATAAAAAATAATGTACAGTCAGTGTGAAATTTTCTTCTGTATGAAAGGCCAACAAAAGGCCCATGCCTCACCAGCCTTCCACAAGAGAGTGACACCTCAACAGACCAGTCAGTGCTAATGGTTAAAAAACGAGACATTCAGAGCCTATGTGTCAAATATGTAGGGCAAAATTCTTGACCCTGACTGTCAGTCTTGCCTGGCTGTAGAGGGCACACAGGACAGAAAGCCCTGAATACGAATTCTGCTTGAAGAGATGGCAGAGTTGATAAAGGGGTTGTTTACCCAGTCTGGAGGACCTTCCATTAAGATATTGAGAAGCTGTGATTTTCTGTTTATTAGTTTTTAACATTCAAGGTATCCTCCTCTCTGCAGCATACTTTCACATTTTCTCTAACAGAATTGAAAACATTAATTGCCTTGACTGTAAAATAGATTCCAATGTTTCATCCTGTAAAGTACACACAAACTGCAGCCTGGTTTGGGTTCCCACAGGGTGCTCCACAATATATGCTAGTTAGAAATTTTTTTTCTCAAATAATTACCTAACTTGTAAGTAAGATAATCACAAAATACAACAGTTTTCCAGTTCTCCTCTTCACTCCTTAAGGTCAAATTTGTGACCCTTTTCGGTGACAGTGAAGCAGAAAGTCTTCCCCTGAAAGTGTAGCAGTTGTGTAGGACAGTTCTGTCTGAAAATGGACAAGTAAAGCTCATTCATATAATGCCTTCTGTCCTAATTCTTAAAGATAAAGAAAGGAATCAGTAAAAGTAGCTTGGTGCAGGTGTTTTACCTTATACTCATAGTGTCCTAAAGAATGCTTAGACAGCTGTCACGTTTTATATTTTAGTTTCCTTATTGCTTAGACTGGATTTTTGAATGAAAATTGAGTTTACTGGTGGTTGAGATTCATGTCTTTGCCTGTGTGAGATGCAAGCAATTTAAGTAGTTTTTCTCTGAGATTTTAAAATATTTAGCACTTCTTAATCTTAATTTATTAAATTCTGTAGTAGATATTAGGCAAAAATTGTATATGAATGAGTCAGTTATGTTAAGAGGGGAAAAAAAAAAAAGCGAGTCGTAGATTCCAGATTAGCAATACCACCATGCTTTAGCCTGGATCTTGAGGGAGTTTCTTTGGAACAGTTATGACTGCAACAGGGTGTCCTGTCTTGCAGCAAAAATAGCAGTGTCCCTTGTAGGCTGACCTGGCCACCAACTGCTCTTCCTGAACGCCACTTCTGCTGTTGCAATGGAGATGTTGTTTTGGCCACTCAGGGAGATGATTCACTGCGAAATGCCATTTGTGGCTAATGATCACCCACAGTGTTACAGGGTTTTCACAAAGGTAAAGCAAAGAGAAAAAAGCCACGGCCCAATTAAGATCTCCCCAGTTTTTGATCTTAAATCAGTAGTTCTAGTTTTTGAGTTTTGTTAAACGATCTGACTGCAAAAAAAAGTCACAATTGGTTCAACTTGCTGAAGGAGTTTTTTAATGGAATGTCATGAGTTTTTAAACTGATCTTCCCTTTGCAAATTTCAGCTATTTGAGAACTAGGCCCTAAGTTGTCTATTCACAATGATCTTGTTTTTGCAAAATAATGATTTAAATGATTTATTATTCAGTTCTTAGACTGCTGCTTTATTTCTGTTGATCTTTGTTTTTCTGCTTAATTTCTATAAATTACTGTACAGTTTCCCATAAGGTATAATTAAACAGAATTGCTAAAGTTTTAATTATTGTGTATTATAGATGTTGAAAGCAACATTAGCACTTAGCTTTTAAAAAATGTGATAGTATATTTATAAGAGAGCATTTATAAACACATTTACATATAGTTAAGATGAAAAAGGTATTTGAATTGTAGTCATTAGCATTTCTTCAAACATATGGCATGCCAGCAGAAGCCATGGGCCATGCCTTCATTAACTGAACACTGTTTCATCAGTATCTCAGCTTCCTGCTGTGCCACCCTGTAGCGTACCCTTCTGTCCCTGAGGTTTCAGTGACAAGGGACAATATGTCCCCAAGGTGAAAATCTGGGAAATAACGCAGATTAGCCCTTAGAGGAATTCTTATGATTATTTAATCATACTTAGGGAAGAAGTACACTGTACTACAAAAGAAAAACATTAAAAATCCTACCAGCCTACTATTTTCCATGTGGCAGCATATGATGGTCTCTTCAGTGCACCATCAACATTGCTACAGTGGAACATGACAGCTTTATACTGCTTTATTATAAGGTCAGCCTTTTTCAAATTTGTTCATATAATGGGTAAAGCCTATGTTGGTACTAATAGGTACCATAGGTCAATTATCATTCATTGTCCATAATGTTCAGGTGATGGATCAAGATGTAACTTCTCTTAAACATGGTACATGGGGCTATTTAATTTTATTTCCTAATAAAAAATGGAAAGGGAATTAAAATGATCATATAAATGTCATGGTCATATTTTATTTGTACATTTCTTAGGTATATAAAGATAGGTTAATACGACAAGAAGAGACATTTGTCTTAAGTCATTAAATTCTCTCATACGCTACCTCTGATATGATATTCTTTGCTAAAAAGTATATATTTTGGAAAGCTCTTAATAGAAATTTTAAAAAATATATTTCCCTTGACAAGATGACACTTTTGAAAGTAAGGTTAGATTTTTGGGCTGAAGGTGGGTTGGTCTTTTTGTTTCTCGAGATGCTTTTTTTCATTACCTTAGAGTCTCTCTTTTCTTTCTCGTTATGACACAGAGTAGCAAAAAGCATTGAAGTGGAAAATAATTGTCAAAAATTTTTTTCAGTTTTTTATGGACATTGGACTGCTTTCTTGCATTTGTATCTCTTCTTCAAGAAGAGCTGGAGCTTTATGGAAGTTAGCCTTCTGTCTTTGAAATCCAGTCAGTAAAGTCTGTTCTTGGATTAAGAGGGAACAGATATCAGCCGGAGTCAATATATTTAAATTCTAATTATTAAATCAGCTATTGAAAGAATCATATTCTAATACTAAAACATGTATTATGGTACAATATATTCTATTATGCTGCCTTTAGAAAGTGTATTCTTCAACATGCACTCAGGAGAGGAATTTAAAATTTCTTACAGTTTAATCTAGTGCAGATAGAGGAAGTGTGGATTTATAAAGCAAGCTTTGATTTATATCATTACAGGTGTCTGATACAATTTAAATATTTTTATATAATTTCTCACAGTTTTTGTGAGGCCTAGATGTCATTATGACAGGTTTAGAAACATTTTGTTAGGTAGTCAAAATGTTTAAATTGGCATAATTTTTATCTTTATTGTTTTTATATGGGAGGAATCTGAAAACCTCTCACTATGGTATCCACCATTAATCAATGGTGCAATGGAAAGCTCTCATTAACTTTAACCCTCCGACCCTGACATTATTCTACTCATCACAGCAATCATTAGCAAAATGAAAAACAATCAACCAGTGTATCTACATTGTACTAATATTAATGCTTTCACTCTATTACACATGAATGTCAAATGTGACAAAAATCACTGAACTTCAAATATATACATAACAGATTCTGATATATATAAATCACCAGTTTTTGTTATTCTCACTCAACAGCAAAATCAAAGTTACAGTGCCAAGGGGGCCCATACTATTTGCAATCTGTAGCATTTCCAATGTATTTTCAATATTGTAAATATTTATGGAGTTTTATAAAGACTCTATGCTTCCTTCTGTTTGTGATGCATCAACAAGACACAGTAGGATATCATAGGCAGATATTTACTTCTGGGAATTCCCTTTTGGACTCTTTTTGGTTGAAAACGACTTCATGACATACAGTACCGCAAATCCCCAGAAATGTACCATGCTATTATTGCCAGCTGAGTTCTTCCAAGTAAAGATGACATCAGCCATCTGTCATGCTATACTAATCCTAGGAAAGAAAGCCAACTAAAGAGAATATAAATACCTTTTATAGCTATTAGCCAAATATTTATATTAAAAACCAAGATTCTTAAATTCTTGCTAGCGAAGTTAATACTTGTAAGCGAATGATCTTTTCTGAGCAAACAACACACCTAAAATATCTCTGTCTTTCTACCTACCTAAGCTAAGTTATGTCATGAGCATATGTTTGAAATGCTGGTCTTTTGCTACATATTGGTAGATAAGAAAATATGATTCCAAGTAGTGATTTTCCTCCAGACCTTCTAGATGAGCTCTGCCAGGTACCATGTAGCTGTGTCAATGTTCCGTACTGCTCTGCTGAGGTAAATGGAAGTTTCTCAGAATCTAACAGTGCAGGAATTACACTCTCCATCATGAGCAATGCTGCCAATCAATACGGAGAGTGTCTAAATTAATGGCAACATGATAATAAAAAGTTTAAAAAGCCCAAACTATGTCAGGTATCTGCTTCTCCACAGTGCAGGGAACATGTCAGTGAGGAAATCTTTCGGATAAGCTGAAAAACTCTTTTACACTGAGATTAATCCTGTGGGTTTATGTCTTATTTCTTAGTCACTCAATAGCATATACTTGAATTTTAAACTGAGGTGGTGTTTTCAAAAGCTCGTAGCAGAATAAAATTAAGGCTAGAAAAATAAATCTCAAGAAATTTTAAAAAATTAACAGCCAGCTAGGCCATTTCCTGGTAAGAGTGTAGTATGTTGCTGTTGTAAAAAGTATCCTAAAGCACATGTATGATGACATAGTGCTATTGTCATATGTTTTTCACACTGTAAATGTTCCTTTTGCTTTTTTAGAATTGTAGAAGAAGCAAGACAGGACTGAGCATCCACACATGGCACTGCAAACACAAATAAATATCTCCCATCTCTCCACGCACTTCCATTTGTTTTTTACTTATCTGCCATTTAACGTTGTGAGTGTTCCTTTTAAATCAAGAATGCATTTTGGGATGGGAATTCATACCAAACGGAAAATGAAGACAATAGATATTTCAGAATTAAAGGTGTGTTTCTTGGGCTGTGAACCTTTTGACTTCTTCATAGTTTAGAATAATGTGATAGATGGAATGAATTTTTTGTTAGATAATATATAATACAGAAGAAATAATTAATATATGAAGATTTCCTTACAAGTTCTGCTTCCTGAGCTGCTCAATTGATTGGGTCTTCTAATGGTTCCAGTTGGTTTTTGCAGAGACTCTGACTATTTTAAGCCAGTGGATTTCTTGTCTCTTTGCAGGTTAAGAAATTACTTAATGAACAGTAACAGCATGACTGTGTTTTGATTTTTTTTTTTTTTCTAAAATATTGAAACAGAAAAAACAAGAGAAAGAAGGGAGTTTCTTTCTTATGAATATTTCCTCAAGATCTTAAGGTCATAAAAGGAACATCTCATCTTGGGAAACAAGAGGTGATTAGAAAAAAAGTCAGAAATTGAATACACAAATTACATATATCCCCTGACACCCAAAAAGGAAGAACATTCTTTCATGTCCTTTGCAGAAAACAAGGGCAAGTTACAATTCTGCATGGCACTTATAGCAAATGAAATTACATAACTTTTGGACTGATTACTTCAACTAATCAATTTTTTGGAGGATGAACTTCAACCTGAATTACCACCATCCTATCTCAGAGGACAGATGAGGTGGAGGACCTACCACCTTACAGAGTCAAGAAACTGAAGTGTTTTTAGTTATCACCTGTCTCAATTAGAATATATCTGTCTGCTTTACAACCTTGTAAGAGGTGAAATTAAGAAAAAAAAAAAAAGTCTGTTATCTTGCACTAAAAATCGTAGCAATAAGCCATTTCTGAACCCAGAAGACCTTTAAGGCTCTTTCATGTAATGTAATGTTTCTTTATTGAGTGGAGAAACTGGAAAAAAACCCCTGAACATTTATTAAAAATAAATCACAAAGAGTAAGATTAGTCATTCTTTGATTTGCAAATAAAATTTATGCCATATTTTAAGTAGAACATTTCAGATGAAAAGAAATTTTATTTCCTTTACATTTTTGTTTTAGGTATCTCTATTTACTAATGAAAAACAGGTAAGGAAAAGGAGATTTCATCATTCCCTTTCTCCTGGGAGACTAAGTAAAAAACAAGATCCAGAAGCTTGGAATTTAAACAGGGGTAAAAGAAAGACTTTTTTTTCTGAAATAAAATAATAACCAAATAAAGAAAACATTTATTGTTATTTTTCTCTTAAAATTACAGATCCTTGCATTATTGTTTTAAACCTTGCCAAAAAAAAAGACAAGTTAGTGACATTAGACTAGTTCTTCTCCATCTTTTGGGTGCTATGATCTTTAGATTCTGATTTCATTTGAACTGCTGAATTTTCTTCTATTTCAGTAAAATGCAGAAGTCTAATATGTGAAGAGGACAGCAACTAGTCTAAGAAGCTTATTTGTATAGGAAATTTATACCATCATGAATGTGAATGTTTTTAAAATGAAAGAAAAATATTATTTCCAGTTTCTTTTTTACAGTTCCCTGGAAAGTAACTAAAATGAAGAATAAGGGGGTAAGAAGAATGTGTACGTGAATTTATTTAGAAAGAGAGTAGAAAAAAAGAATTGTTGGGTAGATGCAAGAAGAGGGAAAAGAAGAGAAGGTTAAATCAACTGTTAAGTAGAAGGAAAGATATACCATCACTCTAGTGTGATTTTGGTTATTTACTCATTAGGAGGCACTCATATACTAAAAAACTCACTAGACAGGTAAACACCAACATGTAAATATTTGCTGCTACATAAATTTAGGAGGAAAAAAGGCATTACTGAAACCTGAATTTCTATATTGAGTAATTTACTTTGTCATCATAAATGTAATGCTATATTGCCTTGCAGTGTAAATACTGGAGAGATGTGTTGGTAAAGCCAAGTCCCAAGAGGGATGGCTGAAGAATGATCAAAAGCTTGGATTAATTTTTTTTTTTTTT
>WEKY01007759.1:27024-121818 GCA_013390045.1 Picathartes gymnocephalus
TTTTTTTTTTTTTTTGCTTTGGTTGTTTTTATCACTTTGTTTTGGTCCCTGGAATTTCTTATTAATTTTACAAGTACTGTTATAGACTGTTTTTTTGAATTTCCTTCCTGCTCATCTAATTTAATGGATGAATAAAACCTTTCCACAGAAATTACAATATCAGGAAAAGTTTGTAAGACCATATACAGCAGACTTTGAAAACATCCATTCCTGCAATAAATCTTTGGTAAATTCTGATAGTTGTGAGTCTTCTAAAGCAGAAGTTATTTGATGCTCTTATTCTGTATTGAGATTATTACATATCAGTAACAATCTGTGACTACTGAATCTCTATTTGATGGTGTCCAAGTGAACTCCTCTGCACTTACGAATTGAAGCACAGAAAATTCACTGGAGAAAAGGCATCTGGGGGAGAAATAAGACTTCTTTGTGTTTGGTGACCTTCCAGGACTCAGCTTGATGTGTTGTTAATCTATTAAAAAAAAAATGGAAATTTTATTTGTTAATTTTCCTAAGTGATAAGACTTTAATGGTGATTGTACTCTACTTGGGCCAGTTTAAGGAAAAGTAATACTCTCAGATCCTACACTCCAGAGAAAAAGACTAAGAATGTTACAAGACTGTACTTGTAACTAATCTGATTTCAGCACACTGGGATGGCAGTAATACAGTGATGGCAAATACATCATGATGCAAAGATAACCTTAAAGGATATCCTCAAAGGGTAAGGTTAAAAAAAGCTGCAGTGCAAGGTTTTCCCACAATTAGTCTGGTATAAATTGGTCATAACTGAGATCAGACCAAAGCACATATTATGAAGCAGTTTTGAAATATTTGTTTTCAGATTGGCAGAAATTAAGATGGCTAGCTCACAGAACTGAGATTTAAGAATAAAAGTATTTCCTCACCATAATCTGCATGCCAATTCCTTAGCTATCACAAATACTTGACTATCTTCAGATAATCTCTTGTATGTCAACATGAATATGTTATTTTATAGTCAAATATTGGTGTATGCATATAAAATAACAACAAAAAAAATGACCTCTGAGTTTCAGAAAAGATGGCAATTTTTACTTCAGATAGAAATAACTGTCCACTACAATTCACCACCATCCAAGAGCAAAGCATCCTACAAGACATTGATTGTACAAGTGATGTCTGAGAAACTGTAAAAGATTATAACGTTTTTTTGGTGAGTAGAGAGTTGCATCATGATTACTTTTCCCATAATGTCAGTTAGTGGGGTTTTTGTGTGTTGTACTGATTTCCAGACACCTACTATACCTCAAATGTATGGGTTGTTTAAATAAAAACAGTGAGCAGGGTTATCCTAATTGAAGGGACAGAGATTTGATTTCATTCTCAGTTAAAAGGAGTACTTTCTTCAATTGTTAAATAAAGTGTTGTACTAAATATGAGGGGGGCCATTTTTCGAAATCTTTCACCTAAACTTGTATTCGTTGGTTTCCCTCAGCTAAAATCATATTAGATGCCATAATATTGCACAGTTAGTTGCAAAATATATGTTTTAATTTTTCCGAAAGAAAGAAAACCTGATGAGGATTGCTTTAGATAAATGCAGCATATTTGCTTATTTTAAAATAAAATAGGCTTCTTTGCATGGAATCATATAACAGCATGTATTAAAAATTTTATTTCTTGGGACCAAAGGAAAAAAATTCCTGAACTTATCTGCATATTTTAATAAATAGACAGATGTATTCTATTTTCTTTCAGCATCTGAGGGAGCTACCTTCATGAAGGTCATACTCCTGTAAGGTTTTTTTAAAAAAAATACATCTTTTTACCTCTTGCATATATGAAAAAAGGATTTAAATATATATAAGGCAATTTCAATATAGGGAATTGTATAAGTGAGCAATTGAGGATGGTAGGACAGTGCAATAATCATTGCAGATAACATTTCAGAAGTGCTTTCATTCTAACCTTGAGTTTTCACTCTTAACATTCTGAAGTCTTTAAATTAGAGGGGATGTTTTCAGATGTTATCTCCCTATATCCTTGCTGTTTACTTTCTGTTTAGTACTTTGCTTCAATTTTGCTATTATACATACATTTAATGTTGCTAGATTTTATTTGGGACAGTTTGAGGGAAAAAAGACAGTGGTATTTAAAGACATAAAGTAATCATGTAGAATTGTTTGTCTAAGCATGGAAAACTGATAGTGACAAAAATTGAAATGCATTATGTTATTGCGAAGTGAAGTACCTTGGAGTGGTCTGATGAGAACTGATGTTGATTTGACAGAGTTCTCAGCTATTCAAAGCTGCTTTCCCCATCTGAACGGTGTGGTTTTTTACAAGCGTGTTCAGCTTTGTTCATATTTTCTTTGCAATGGAAATTTAATTGCTGCTATTTCAGTTGTGGTAACACTGGGTTAGCACTGAGCATTTTGGAAAGAACTTCACTGTGAGAGTAGGTTATACAGATGCATGCTATGGGTTATTTGGAGTTTTCAGCAGGCAGTGCCTTTTGCTGTTAATGATGTGTCTTTCCTATGATGTCTATGCCAGGATTTGGTGATTCAGTGGAACACATATTTGGAGAAGTGGATTTCTGTTCCAAGAACCAGGTGAACCCTTTCAGGGCTGACTTATCATAGGCAAGATTGCTTCAGAAAGAGAGCAAACAGTGTGTTTATATTTGATATCTATTCCCAAAGAGTTCTACAGAGTAAGAATAAGCAGGCCTGGGACATTGCTGTAGAGGTTGCAATTAAGACCAGTCCTCCTGTATGAGTATGGAACTCAGTGGGAATATCTACCATAGAGGGAAAGTAGAACTTTAATGTAGGAATAAGCATTTTCGGAAAAGAACGAGTCTGGTACTGCTTTATATTCCTCTGGTTTGATAGCGGCATAGACTAACTAACTAGCTGGTGAGCCTCCTAATGTTTCTCCTTTTCATGGTACTGGAACCATCAGACCCTGTTAACAATCTGAGAGCACCTTCAGTTAAACCTTACAAAACTAGTGAGCACATTTTGAGGATTTATAGTCCACTCACAGCTAGTTTGATCTCTAGAGAGTAACAGGAATAGCAACTAAAAATCATATTCCTTTAATTTGCTTATGTAGAAGCAGTTTTAAATAAAAGTTGACAGAACTGAGAACTGCTGTATGAAAATTTGAAAGGCATTTTGCTTGGAACATTTGCTATATCCTTTTTCTGAAGAAAATCAATTCTATGTGTATGTTGTGAACAATAACAGATTATCAACAGAAGAACATCAGTTCAAAGCAACAAATGACATCAATTATTTTCAAAAACAAAAATTTAGGGGCTTATTATAGATACTTTTCTTTTTAAAGCAGCGTCATGCACCATTTGAAACAGTGTTGCAGTTTTAAGTACAAATGGCGATGGTATCTCAAATATGTTCTTTATTTCTCTGTTCCATTTTCATTGTATCTGACCAGATGCTTCAAGTAATTATATGTCTGACACAGACAAGTAATAGTGATAAATGGGTGATCCTATCTCTCTTTGACACTAAAGGATTGTCAAGATGTTAGTTGATAGATCGAAGCTGAATTTAAAGAAAAAAAATTAAATATCCAGTCCTGTGTAATTTATAAATCAGGACATTTGGTATTAATCTGCCTTCTGCAAAATGAACCAGCTTAGGGGAGATGTCCACATTAAACAGAGATACTCTATGGAAGCCACATTAGACAGTTACAGCCAACTTGGGTTCAAGGCCAAATGTTAAAATGTTCTTTATCCAACTCAAATGGGGGCTTTTTAATAAATTCTGGAACACTTTCCTGCAATAATCTCCACATGTACTTTTTATAAATGTAAACACTAGTTCTTGCTATGCCCTGGTTTTATTTTAACCTGAACTGTATTTACTATACCTAAGCATAATTCACATGTAGAAAAGAGCCCTAATATTTGTATTTTAGAATAAATATTATGAATATCTCTCTCAGGGGAAGAAAATGTTTAGATAACCTGCCTTTCACACGGAAAAGCTGGCTGCTGAACCTTCAAGCCACCAGTTCTTCCGTGTCTTTCTAACTGAGAGACAGTACTACATATGAAAATTCAATGCCTCCTGGCCATACTTAGGAAACCCTATTTCTTTGTGAAAGAGGGAAAACGTATGGGAGCTGTAAATAAATAATGATTGCCAAAGATCAGAGGAATTTTTACACAAGACCAAAGCAATTTAAGCTCATTCTTTGATACAAACCATTAATAATTCAACACAGTGGTAATTTTGGTATTGCTAGAGTTTCTAACAATTGAACAGATCTCCAGGTTGTTAGCAGATCAGTAAGAATTATGTTATTAGTAGCTGACTTCTGCTGAAGTAATATGATTCAATGTTTAATTTAAGTATTAGGTATGACTTTCTAAGAGGCCCTGGAAATCTCTGTGAAAACAGCACAATACTCATTTGATAACAACACACAGTTCTTTAATGAGTATTTCATGCCTACTTGTCAAAAGCAATCACTGAACTACTCTTCTTCAAGTGATTCAGGAGTTTGATTTAAAAGATGATACCTTAATGAAATAGTATGCTAGAAGTCAGAGAGCAAATCTTCTACCTCTTATCCCTTCCAATAGGAATATCTAGAATAATTATATACTCACTGAGGAAGGCTTATTCCTACTATAAATATATAAAATTCAGTCCTGTGTTAGTGGGGACTCACCTTTAGAATCCTGCTCCAAACAGAGGACATGAAACATGGACACTGACTTCTTTACAGGAAGATCATTTCACTGATACATCCTGCCACATCTCAGGCATCGTGTGCTGGACCTGTAAGAGACTCCTCTGCTGCTGTCATGCCCCACACGTTTGCAGGGCAGTATCCCAGGGCCCAGGCCCTTGCAGTGCCCACACCAGCAGAGAGAGCAGAGCTGACCCCTTGCCCATCAAGTAGAGGGGAGCACGTGGAGTTTTACAAAACCAGGTGTGCTTCCTAGTGAAGTGCAGAGACCAGGGAACATCCTTCATCTCAGCCTCTCTCCGCTTCCTGCAGTGCTTTAAATCCTTTGTGATGGGGCTTGCCTTACCCAACAGACAAAGTAAATCTCAGCATCCTTCTTAGGCAGACATCTTGCCACAGGTGTGACCTTGTCTGCAGACCAGAGAAGGGGTGCTTCACACATCATAAGCCAGGAACTCTGACAGGACCAGTGGGTAAAAATGAGATGGGTAAAAAATTTGAAATTGCCAAGCTTTCACATAAGAACAAAACAGCAGTACTCAGTTCAGAGTGCTATTAGGTGAAATAGTGATCCAGGGAAGTTTTCTAATGTATAATCATTTCCTGTTAGCAATCCAGTCTTGCTTATTGTAGATAATATTCTTTTACTGGGCTTTTTTCCTCAGATTATGTAAAATATATAACTCCATTGGAGCCAGTGGAGTACTTGATTTCTCTTAATTGAAAACCTGGCCCCACAGAAGTCAGCACTTCCCTTCCAAAATATTTTCCTTTTTCTTTTCTTTCATTTACTGCCAATAATAATCAGCAATTTTTTAATAACTGGTGTGTAGGCAAATGCACTTTTAATAACAAGTAAAAGATCCAATTTCAATGGAGAAAGGAAAGGAAAGGAAAGGAAAGGAAAGGAAAGGAAAGGAAAGGAAAGGAAAGGAAAGGAAAGGAAAGGAAAGGAAGAAGATAAGAAAAAAATAATAATAAAAAATAAATAAAGAAAGAAACCCAGCATAAAGTGAGCTGGCAAAACAGTGAACTTCCAGATGTGCATTAGTTTATCTTCAGACAGGGCCAGTTAACATATTTCTGTTCTGGCATGTGCATTCATCTTCTGAACAGGGTGNAAGAAGATAAGAAAATAATAATAATAAAAAATAAATAAAGAAAGAAACCCAGCATAAAGTGAGCTGGCAAAACAGTGAACTTCCAGATGTGCATTAGTTTATCTTCAGACAGGGCCAGTTAACATATTTCTGTTCTGGCATGTGCATTCATCTTCTGAACAGGGTGGAAATTCAACATAATGAGCACCTGATCATCCATTACTAATAAGCCAGATATGCCCTGTTATTTAATTTGCTCTTTCATAATTTCATACAGTACGTATTGCTTAACACTATACTAGTCAATGTAATGGAGAAAGCTCATCTTCATCCTTTTAAATTTCCTTACTAGTAAATCGATTTAGAAAAAGGAGTTTAGTCTATTATTCAGAGATGGTTTTTAAGATGGTTCACAACAGGTTAATGAATGATGTCTAATACTCATATTAGACCAATCATATTAATAACAAAGAAGAGCACATGAGGGTCATAGTGCTAATTGCATAGGAGGTCCAGCCAGAAGGCATTTTTATCTTAGAATTCAAGACGCACCAAGTTTGACTAATCACCCACAGTGTGTTTGCAATTAAAATAACACTGTATTAACCCTGCCAATGTGAGGTATCAATATTTTATGTGTGGCTTGACAGTTCTAAGCTGAACATTTGTAGTGCTTGATATTGCACTCACAGAGAAAGCACACAGCTCTTGCTCTGCTCGAGACTGAAGCCAAGGATGCTAC
Source organism: Picathartes gymnocephalus (assembly GCA_013390045.1). NCBI lineage: Eukaryota > Metazoa > Chordata > Aves > Passeriformes > Picathartidae > Picathartes > Picathartes gymnocephalus. The sequence goes on from WEKY01007759.1 coordinate 33,580, forward strand.
GCAGGGGAAAATTAAGAGGGCATTTTTTTCCTGAAACTTAATTTTCTTCTATTACTTTTAAGAATGGCTCTAGTATCATCAAAAAGATGTATTTTTTTACCTTGTTTTATGTACCACAACAAAAAATCTGGGGTGTTTTAGAAGATATTAAATTCAATCCTACAGAAATCAATGGAAAAACTCCTCTGATCCATTTAGTTTGTCCTGAATTGAAAAAAAAAAAAAAAAAANACTTAAAAGTTCTTCGTAAAAAAAAAAAAAAAAAAAAAAGAAGAAAAATATTTATTTTTAGTATGACCCTGGATGATGCACAAAGTTCCAAGTAGGCACAAGGCATGCAGCACTAACAATAGGTCCATATATGAAGCAGATCACCCAGTTTATTTTGGAATGGGGGTCAGAGCATGTGGATTCTGATAATGATGTGAGCTTCTGGTTTACATATGTTTAAAAAAAATCAAACAACTTCACTTGCAGGTTGAACTCCATTTTCCAAATCTGATTGTCAAGGAAGAAAACATTGGTTCTTCCTCCTTAGCCCACATCTCCAAGATCTTCTTGACACTCTGTCTAATTTTCCAGTAGATCTGGTTTTCACTGGGCACCATTGTCTGAAACACATTCAAGCTGAATCACAACTTAAAAAGAAAAAAGAAATTCTTTTCCTCTCCCCCAAATTCTGATGAGTGCTGCAGGTACTCCAAATTCCCAGATCATATGCCCAGAATCATTGCGTAACTTTTTAGATTTTCTTTAATAGAAGTATTTTTCTGAAAGCCAGGCGCTTTTTGTGATTTTTTTTTTTTTTTAAATTCCACAAAACTTGTTACAAAACAAAGAAAAAACTGTAAAACACTTGAAAATGTCTGTTCACAATGAACAAGCACTAGCTTCTTTGTTGTATCTCAGGTATTTTATGACATGTTTTTGTGCCCGTGGATTTTTTTTTTTTATATTACTCGTGTGGGTACTCTGAACACTTTCAAATGTTTGTCAATTGATGGTCTCTACATAATAGGTACAATCCATATCTGGGTCAGACCTTCCAGTTCAGGTACAATAGCTTAGCTCCCTAGAGCTAAGTTTTTTTTCATGTAATAGATTTGTAAAGAACTGAAATGATGCCAAGTAGACTTAAATGCTTTTCCTCAACTTTTGCAAACAGTTGTGATTCTGCTTGGATGTTCTGCAGATAATTTATATGAAGTTATTTCAGGTTTTAAAGACCATATTGAGAGAGGTCTATGAGATTTAAACCTAGTAAAAGATTTTCTTTTTAGGCTCTTATGTCCTTGTACTTCTTCAGAAATGCCTTCCTGAAGATTCCTGTATTTATAATTATATAAGGCTTTTAAACTACAGACAACATAGCATAATGTAAACTTTGCAGTGAAACAAACAAAGACAACAACGAGAATTTTTATAGATCAGTCATTACTAGGTCCTGCTGAACAATAAAGGAAGGTTCCAACTAAAATCTGTCAGAAACCAGTTATTTAATTTTGCACAGATAGTGGTTTGAAAACCACTTGGGTTTTCGGTACCCCAAGTCCAAACACCTTTAAAATGAAAACTGGACTATGAATCTTCAGTTTTCAAAGGACTATGAGTATGGGTTTTTGTTTTCTATTTCAGATATGTGGAACTAACCTGAGGGTCTTGTTCCTTTGACTTCAGGGAAACTTTTTGCAAAGCTATCAATTAAATCTTCATGCCTCCCCTGTAGATTTCAGACACAGTGAAAGGTCAGGCACTGCTCAGTAAGTGGAAGAAATAGGCTGGTCGGGTTGGATACCAATACCCCAAAGTAGCCTGAGTGGAATTCTGTAAGGGCAGTGAACATTGCCACAACAGCAACAAAGGATATATTAATACACTAAGGAATATGAGCATTTCAAGAAAAAGTGAAGAATCAAACACTTAATGCAATTCATATGGGTAAAGGTGATGTTGCATTGTGAGGGCTGGGGACAATTCTTTTTCTTGCAGGACAGGGATATTATTTTATGAATTTTGGCCTGGTTTTGTTCACTTTTTTTTATAAGAAGTTTACTGAACTGCAAAAGCCAAATGGAAATCCAGCTTCCTACTGCAGTTCAAAGAGTCATTGGAGAATCTGCAGGACATACAACTGGTATAATTTTAATTTCTTTTTCTAGGCAGAAATTGTTTTCACTCCCAATCAGATAAGATTGCCCATGTGTGCTTTAACGTCTTTTCTTTTTTTTCTAATAAACCCTTACTAAAGTTTTCTATTCCTGAGAGGAAAGAGACTGGATTACCAAATGAAGAGTTTAGACCTCCAAAACGGAATGTGAAGATTCAAGGTCTACTATAGCGCTGTGCAAGGTCTAAAGCCAGTAAGTGAAGGAGAACTGAGGGAAAATTTGTTCCCTTTCTCTGTATATGTGCACATGTGCACCTGCATTTAGCAACACCCTCAGCCTGTTGCTGATGATGAGAGTCTCTTTACAAAGAAACCCAGAGGAAGGCATAGCAGACAGCAAACTGGCAGATACTGGGTAGAAAGAAGAATAGGGTAGGTAGGAGGCATTGGATATCTCCATATGCAGTCACAATGATAGTGTACTCAAAACCTTTCACAAAAGTAAGGAAGGGTTCAGGATATCTCTCATTGCCTTAAATGTATTTATATATCTATATCTATATATCTATATATTTATATATCTATATATCTATATAGATATGTATCTATGTATCTGTATATCAAGGGATAATATTTTTTTCTAAAATATTCTACTCAGGATGTGGGACTATTTCAAATCTCCTTTTTGTTGTTTTTGTCTGATTTTTTTTTTGTTTTCACTTTGTTTTTCTTCAACATTGTTAATACTGGAAAAAGAGTCCAGTAGGCAGTGAGTAAGTAAGGAAAGGTGTTGGTAACATTTCATCTCTCAACATATAGTTATCTACTCAGTCTCTTTAACCACAGTGGTGCACCAAAAGAGAGCATAGACCAGCCTTGAGCTGAAACATTCACCGTGTGGCTGCTGATGAGTTGATCGCTCTCCAAAGTGCCTGATGAATTAGGCATAAGAGCCACATGATGAGGAGGGTTCATCAGCATGAGCTTGCTCTCTCACCATCCAGCTCATGCACCCCCAGACTGCAGGATGACTAAGGGCAGGGAGAGGGAGGCCAGTCAAAACCTTACTAAGTGGTTGGTGGAGGCACAGAGCAGAGCTGGGCTCCCACTGTGACCTTTGCAGGGTGGTAGACCGTGGAACACTGCAGACTGTTCAAGCCCTTTGTTGTTAGCTCTGCATGGAACTGAACAGTATAAATATAGAGAGTCTCACAGAAGTTCTTTATCGTTAAAAGTTCACTTGTTTTCCTTTAAAGTATTTTTTAAGTGTTATTTGAACTTCTGTGGTCTGGAAACAAATCCATATGTGAGTGTGGGTATTACGTGGTTTCTTCTGGCCAAGAAATACTGCAGTACAAGAACAGGCTCTGATTTCCCCCGCTGCAAATATTGGTGTATGCAGAGTGGATGTTGCTGAACCTCACCTTTTGTAATCTCCAGCAGTGTCCCTTCTGGAAATGAATCATGAAAACTGCATTCACAGAGATCCTTATTACACTCATTTTTCAAGGAGCATCAGACTGGGTTGATACAGCTCTTTTGCTGTAATCCAATGTCTGCCTTCCTGGAAAGAGAACAGATATCACTGGGGATCTTGTACACCAGGATAAACCAGAAACAAGTCTCTTTTTTTGCTTTCTTCCCACTTTTTCCTGAAAATATAAGTTGCTTATAAGAGCTACTTCGCAATTTTGTTAGCAGTGAATACACTCTATTTATACACTGTAATGATTTTTACATTAAAATTTAATTCCTAGTCATTATTAATAAAAATTTCTCAGGTGTTCTAGCAAGTTATAAGAAAGTAATCTATATCTGAGCTTCATCTAAGGTATATGAAATGGAATTTTGTGTTTAAAATTAGGCAGAATAGAGGTGCTTGAAACAGCAGTCACTTTACACGAACACAGTTTCTTCAGGGAAGGAAGACTTGTGACCATTTATTTTATTAAGAAAACTTCATAAAATTTGGTTGCCTTTTCAAAATCATAGAATTATAGATTCATAGAATGTTAAGTCAGCTTAAAGATCATCTGAATTTTTGTGAGAAGAGTTCTTTTGCTCTGGTGAACTTGCAGCTCTAAATGAGAAGTGAGTGGGAGCAAAAATATTGTTTGGGGTTAAATAAAGCATCATTTTTTTATATTCCTTTGGTTTGGTTTTTTTCCCTCTTAAATATGTCTTTAAAATTATTGCGGAAAGAATCTAAAATTTAAGACAGTTTGAACTGAAAGTTAATATGCTTGTTTTGAAAATAATAAGATACTTTTCAAATTAATTTGCATTATTATGAGACAGATGTGTTGTAAGGTAATAATGTGAGTATTGTCATGCCTTGCAGAATAGGGTAAGAAAACAAAAGGAAAATTTTAACGTTTGTGGGATGGTGGGTTTTTTGTTTTTCTCCATTGGTTTGGGTTTCATCCCCCAAAAGATAAAGTTTTAAAAGTATGACACACAAAAATGTAAGCAGGCACATTGGAGTAATTATCAGTGTACCTGAGAATTGAGGATAGACACAGAAGCAGCACGGAATTTCTCAGTAGGCATCGATGAGAAATTTAGATCATTCTGTTTGGTCTCTCCTTTTTCTAAGTGATTTGGAAAACACATTTGCTTTGAATTTTAGCAAATGCCATATGTCTGTGTTGAGAACATCAATTTCTAGGGATTAAATTCCAAGTATTTACATAGCTGTGTCTGTATTGTCTTAAAATAGCTAGAAAGCTTCAAGTATATCTAATAGATACTATATTTGCTTAGTATCTAATTAGTATATCTAACATATACTTAATAACACCTCTGAAGAGATAACTAGGCTGAAGAGGCATAGGAATTTTGATCTCTAAATGTAAGCTGTCACTACAATTTGCAGCTTCTTCTCTGGTCTCTTCAGCTTTATAAGTAATTTAATGTTACAGTACTCCTGCCTTCCTCCACATACTCATTATCTTCTTTACCTCAGACAAAGTGAAAAATAATCCTACAAAAAAAAGTAAAAACTTTGTGCTTTTCTTCATTCCAGTTCAAGAAAGATACAATAAAATATATGGCCATGAGGTGGTGAGAAGTCAGGAATAGCCTTTTTCTCAGAAGAAAAATCTCGAATTATCTTACATAAATTACAAAACTTCACTTAGCCATCAGTGGTTGAATTCTGCCTCTCTTTTTAGAGGCTTTGGAAATCTTCCCAAGATTTTGGTATAATATATTGTCTCAGGTGTTGAGTTTGCCTGGAATTAGACATCTAACTGTCTGTTGTGCCCTTGAAAATAGTTCCTTTTCATTTCAGCATAAACTTAAATAAACTCAGTAGAAAACTATGGGATACAGGGATGCTTTTTGTCAAGATGACACAGTTTATATGCACTTTATGAGACTCGTGTTTCCAAGAGCAATTAGGATGTTCTGAGTTATATCAACCTGTGTTTGCATTTGGATATTTTCATTCACGGGTTTATTTTAGGATTGTACACTGCATTGCAAAACATAATTTGCCTTACTCCACCCAATTAAAATTCATTTGATGAATATACAAACGTAGCAACCAAGATTTTTTAAAGTTGCCTTTTGGATTTTGACCCTATGGAGAATATTCATGTAATCTAATGTAGTTGTTCTGAATAACATCCTTGTTAGAAATCTAAGGTAAGCTAAAGTTAGGTGTTTACAGTAAACAGAGGGACGGAGTAATTTCCAGAATATTATTCAGAGAACTTAGATGAATGAAAACACTACATAAGGATTTCCTCACCATTTAGCATAACCATTCACTTTTAATGCTCACATTTCTAGGTAAATTTGGAAGAAAACATGGCAAAAATGTTGTCCTATTATGTTCAGAGGGCTAGAAGTTTAAGTCTACCTTATGTTTCCCTGCCTGTGCTTTTATCTAGGGAAGATATTGTATTTAGCAAGTTTTCACACATGTATTGGTGTGCCTCTGGAATTCAGTCCCCTGGGTAAAATCATGATGGAGCTGAAATGCCTTGCTCATGTAATGCTCTGGCACTGCCTATAGTCTAATGCAGGAGTAGTTTTAGCATTAAAATTCTGACTAAACCACTGCTCAGGAAGATCATGTGGCTGTTGGCAACACTGGAACTGAAAGAACGATCCTTCCCAGACAATATTTTTTTCCCCTGTCCTTGGGCAGCAACACTGGATTTTATGAACACATGGGACATTTCTGTGAGTTGTAAATTATATCCTGGTCTCTCCCCCAGCCATGTGCAAAGCACGGGAGTTCTGTGGAAGGAGCAGACTGGACTCTCTATTGAATTCTGAACTGAAGGCAAAGTAGCATTTCTTTTCAGAACCATTTTACTTCAAAGAACCTGTAAGTCATTGTGCCAACCTGTGATTTTATAAAAGTTTAAGGTACTTTCCTTCCAAGAAAGGACATTAGGAGCTACTTGAATGGTTATTGATGTTTCAATGAAATGCTAAAATCGTGTAAATCTGTATTCATGATTTTACTGATAAAACGCATAGTGATTTAATTGCCCACATGAGATTTTTGCACTCCTTTCCAACAGACACACTTGTCGCATGGCAAAGGTGAGTCTATAAGGCAGAACAACATCTTCAGCTCACTTTTAAGATAACAATGTCACACTGTTCCTAGTAAGAGGAAGTACATAATTTTTTTTAATGGTAAAAATTTTTAGGGTCCAATAGTCCAAATACTTGTCATAGAGCTGAGATGAAGGAAGGGGGATTTCTTTCTTCTCTTTATTTGCACGGAGATAGGACTGTGAACCAAATATTTGGGAGAGTATGTTTTTAGATAGTTCTCTCTTAATCTCTTGTGTTGGAATAGTCCTACAAAGTATTCAAATATTCCTGGATTCAGGGCCTTTAATTCAGGTTTACACTTCCAGAGGACTTCTCAGACTGCCAGTATAGAGTTACTCTATGTTTTCGTTCTTTCTCTGAGCTGAAATAAATTACCTAGGTCACTAAAAATGATACCTCTTTTAGGTCCAGTCATCAAAATGATAGTTCAGCTATTCACGTAGTCCCAGTCATCCTGGAAAAAGTTCTGTCATACCATAATGAAATTAAAACAATAGAATTCATATGCTGTGTCATTAAAAGTATATAAAATATAGAAGTCCTAAACTCTCCCAGAAATAAGTAGAAGTGTCTCTACAAATTCTTTTTTATGTGTGAATATTTTATATTAGTCTGTAGCTAAAAAAATCAGAAAGAGAATAGGAAACTGTGGTCACAGAAGAGAACTCAAATAGCATATTAAATCTCGGAAAGAATGTTTCTTTTTTATTGTGTCTAATACTAGTCTGAGAGAAAGTGTGGGATACCTTTATTAAACTAAAATAAAGCAGCATTCATCCATAATTCAGAGCTTAATGCCATGATTTCAAAGTGCCACAAAGACTATCTTGAGTATTATTTTAAGCTGTCTTCTAAAGCATGGTGTTAGTAGCAACGTTTCTGTCTAACTCCATAGTCTTAACAAGAGCTGCTGCCTGCTGCAATATCTGATAACTTCCTGTACTCTCAAAACACCCCCAGCAGGCAGTTTTCCCAACACAACTCACAAAGTACTTTTATCATGGCATTCTTCCCTAGTATTTTGTTTTTCTGCCCTTATTAAAACATAAATTAGGGTAATATTCTACTTCAATTCTTCAGTAAAACGCCCTCTTTTTGTCTCTCACTACCATGGTGATACAGTAGCCTTGTGAACAGCTGTTGTTGAAGAGATACAGTTGGGGATTTTCTTAAGAATGTTTTTCTCAGAATATGCTGAAACATTTTTTGCCAAGATGGTATGTACCTGTTTTAATAAGGCAAAGATTTCTGATCAGTGAGAAATAGATGCACTGACCCACTATTCACCTGGCCCATTTCGGGTATTTAAAACCATGAGCTGAGCCTGGGGACAGATCAACATTTGATGTGCCTTTATTACATGAGGTGTTGTGGAACTATTTCAACTTGTATTTATAATTCAGATTTTAATGGAGGAGTCAGGGAGGTCTTCTGCATCTCTACATGTGGAGTGGAGCACAGCCCTGCCAGCCTAGAAAGCAGCATGGACTAAGCAGGATGTCAAAGCAGCACGGCTGTGTCAGCCTGTGCCGGACCAACATCCTCCACCTGTGCTGGGGACTGCACTGTGATAGCAGCGACGCTGCTCTTTCCTGCCTGCACTGCTTTGGGGTAGTGCCACTGTACCGTGCACCACATCAGCCAGGCCAGCTACTGCTGAGGATCTCTCAGCTTCCTGAGACAAAGTCCTCCTGCAGACTTTATTTTCCTACTTCCCTTCCCTCCCCTGGTATAAAACACAATGAAAGAATTGATACATAAAATGTGCCTCCAGCACCCCAAGAATTAAAGAAACTTTACAAAGTCCAGTTCTTTCCAACTTTTCTGGCAGAGGAACCGTCTCTGTTCCTAGCTTTTTAAGCTTTAAAGAGGACTCAAAACAAATACTTGTTAATAGTGATCAACTTTGAGTTGAGTGTTGGTTTAAAAAAAAAAAAAAGGGTTAGATTCTCTGTTAGACAAAGCATATACAAGTTAAGTGACTCTCTTAAGGACATGCATATATTCGTGACACACAGCTAGGAATTGGAATGACCTGATTTTCAGAACTAATCTGTAAGCAATAAATAAGCTCTTAATATCTAAGTTTTAAGCCAAGACTTCATCTTCTTGTCAGAAGTGACACTATATATTGTTAAATTTTCCCTAACTTGACTGCTGGTTGTCCTCTTTAAGGAGGGCCCCAGCAGTATAATTTCCAGCTCACAACTAGTTTAAAACCTAAGAAGAATTGGCAGGATTATTTTTTTTCCACTTGTCATGTCCTTCTTTCTAGTAGTAGAATAATATTCCACTTACAGGGATGGTAACTTTTAGCTCAGTGTTATGCTATCACCAGTACCTGTCTACTTCTTGCCTTGCTAAAAAGCCAAGTCCCAAAAACACCCCGGGTTTGCTGGTTAATCGTTTTTTGCTTTTGTAAAGCCAAACCCTCTTAGGCCCAGCAAAGCTCAGAGACATTAATCAATTTCAGTTTCCCCCTCCTTATCAAAATCATGCTTTTTTTTCTTAACCTTTAAGTGTGTCTTTCAAAGATTCAAGCTCTTTAAAATGAAACAGGTCAGGGGAAGGGGACTGTGGGATGGGTACCCACTACTAACAAAACAACTAGCTTGTTTTTTCTGGCTTTTACCTACAAGTTGAGACCTTAGCTTTGTTTTCATCTCATTGGATGCTTTGGCATGAAGCATCCAAAATCAAATTGCTGGACTTATTCATGGCATTTCAAAGAGAGCATCATTTGGGCCATACATTAGCAAGCAGGCAAGTAATTAATAATAACACACGTGGAAGCAAATGAATGTTTTGCTTGTTGAAAGGGAATGAGAAAGTCAGACAAAGGTCTGGGCTCTATGTCCTTGCCCTCCACAGCAGCACAAGAAATAATGTTATGAATAGCATTTAACTTGAATTTGTAGCAAACTGCTGCTTTTATCATAAACAATTGCCAGATGGTATACATTATCTTCCTTTTTTCTCCTTTCACAAAAGCAGCATTAATTGCAGAGCAGCCCAGGGCTCCACTCAGCTCATCAGTGTGATAACACTTCATGACCCTGATTAGCCGTCAGTCTACTCAATTAAAAAGATCATTTAGACATTCACCCAATCATTTGCCTATCGAGCCACCTGGGCCTCAACCAGGGGCTCCATTTTTAACATTCTCCTGCCCTCTCTCATCTCGCCTAGCTTTTTTACATATCTCCAAAAGACGTAATTGAATTAAATAAAGCGTCTCAGGGGCAGCTGCAACATCTGCTGTTTGTGGTATGTCAAGCCTTCAGCATTAAAAACAGTTACATATGCTCCAAATTAGCAGGTCGCAGAGATGAAACAGTCGATGATAGTGTTTTTGTGCCAGCGTGAGAAGCAGCTCACAGCTGTGTGCAATTTACAATTAAAGGCTTTATCAGAGCTCAATTGTACTAGTGAATCAAGTGGTGAGAGGTCAGTTAGTGAATTAGACCAATTAGAGCTTGTACAGTTAAATTATCTGTCTTATTACCTACTGATAAACAGCCTTGTCATATCTCTACTCCGATAATGAAGCTTGGAAGTGTTTTATGAGGAGATACTGTACTTTTGTGTGTGTGTGTAATGGAACTCAGTAGCTCAGCAAAGTTGGTCTGATGCAACAAGCATGCAGTCTTAAAGTGGTGAGGGAAAAAAACCCCAAACACCTGCAGTTAGAACCTTAAAGCAAAATTAAGTTAGACAAGAGTTAAGATTACAAATGTTGGCTGTGTTTTAATATGTATTTTTCTGCTTGACAAAATTTAAATTCATGAAGTTAACAGTGGAAAATGTTATACTTTTGATTTCTAGGGTTAGTTTTTTTTAATTACTGTCTTTCCCTTTTTCACTCCCACACTGAAGGAGGGATGGGAAGCAAAGGAGAGAATCTAATGAAGGCAGGCTCTGATTTTTATACCGTAAAATGTAGTAATAATGGACAGAGACAGAAACTGCTGCTTCTTAATCTCAGGATTTACATGATTCTGGAAAATATCACCTGTAAGCCTGGACAGAGCTGACTGAAGATGCGTGAACTGAACAAAGGTGAGCCACTGACACCTTTGCAGAAGTATTATGCATACATGTGTGTCAATTTATACCTGCCTGTTATTGCCATGTTGCCCTACTCTGTAAATGAGACATGAGCTTCACCAGTTCTAGAAGTGCCAAATTTATAGCCACCAGGCTTAAGAATAAGGAATTTGCTGTCTGGGGCCCCATATATTTGTGTGGGGGGATTGAGATTAAACTTGTATGGCATTTTGACAGTGTTGCATGTCAAATTCTGCCTTTCTAAGGCAATGGTAACTAAGGATCACAAGCATCTGAAACCTTTCCTTGAAAGGGAGTATCTGGGCTTTGCTCTTGAAAATAAAGTAATGAAGTAAAGCTCATACTTTTCTTTTAATCAGACACTGGTAACATGTTGATGTTGTTCTTTTTTAGAGAAAATTGTAGAGATTAGATCATGCGTACAAATCTCTGCAGAAGGTAATCAATGATGTGTTAGGCCATAGGAATGGACTAAAAATATATCTGCTTCTATAACCCAGTAGTCAGGGAATTTGGCTTAAAAAAGCATTGAGCCCATTCCCAAAGTTGTATTTCTGTCTTTCACATCATCTTGTCATTGGATAAAAGGCACAGAATTTATGCTCCATAAATCAGTGTTCAGTGTCACTGTTGCTTTCATTCTTCACAGTAGCACAGCTTTGGGAGGAAGGAAGGGTGGTGAACAGCTGCAAGGTGAAAAAGCTGGCTCACAGGCCATAAGACAGCTGGCATACACAGGGTTAAATCTCTGTGAGCAACCAGACTCTGTTCTAAGTAACTGCCCTAAGTTGTGTGGAACTGCTCTGTATAGGAATGTTCAGATCCAAGTGTAAACTGAGATTAAATGCTAGCCCTTTATTAAGCAAAGATTTGGAGGGGGTGGGGAATGTACTTTTATTGCACCCTAATATTTTCTTGGTGAAAGCATATATTTTTGGAATGGCCTTTTGATCGTTTTTAAGGCATGGCTTCCATGAATCCAGGCATACAGATTTTGCAAAATGAGGAGGGCGAGTTTCAAACAGATATCTTATTAAATATCACGATTGAAATAAATTGAGAAGGTTGTGATGCTGGCAACAAGGGGTCTCCAACTACTTTATGCCAGCGAATAATGTTGACTAATTTTCTGCAGGTTTTGGACTTGCATTTAAAGAAATTCTAGTCAGCATCAAAATGACCCTCTTTGAAACAGCAGATTTAACATTTTAGTGTTTTTCGTAAGTGCATTGATCTCATTGCCAAGATTCAAAGGTTCAAAAAAGCAGTTGAAAGAAAGAGAAGTTTTTCAGCTTGTGGATGAAAAGAAAGTAAAAGTACACTTCTTGAGTGTAAATGAATACATTTTTCAACTCCCTTACCCTTGTAAGAAGTAGAGGGTGTTTAGTTCATTCCTCAAGTGGAGGAGAGAAACATGGTCTAAGTACTCTCAAAACTGCTGGGAATAGAATATACAGTGAACACTTGGTCAGGACCCTGATCTCTCCTATAGTGCACATGCTGCTGGCAGTTATTGAAAATCTTCATCCTCTCCTCCTGTTGCAGTCTTCCAACTTCTGAGTGACATTTGCCCTAGATAAGGCCAAAGAGAAATTCAATCCCCAGATATCAGGGTTTTCTCTTTTTAAGTACTAAATTGTACCTGTTCAGTAAACACTGAAATAACGACTTACAGGTGATTTCGGTTACATTGTATTACAGTTGATAAATTACTTCAGTCCCATTTTTGAAAGACAGGAGTTTCTATAGCTTTCCAAAAATTGATTTTGAATTTTAAGTGTCTGTAGCTTTCCAACAGAGGTTAAGTCCCTGTGTAAATAACTCACTGTTAATCATAAATGTGATATTGCTTACATAATTCAGTCAATCTAAAATAGGGAAAAAGTAGAAAAGTTGTTTACAAGCTAAAGTATTGCAATAACAAGACCATATTATGTTGACAGACTGATTTCTTGAAAATTCTGTTCTAAGTACAAAATCAGCTTATAGAGAACACAAGATCTAAAAAGAGAGACACTCAGTTATCAGTGAATGATAATTACTTTTTATCATCTGTTTGCTGAGAAAACAGGAGCAGTTAGGGCATTGCATCTCTTACTGCACTTATTAACCTCAACGTGCAAACCAAGCTCTTCACAACATAAGATACTGAAGCTAATCAAGGGCTTGAAAACTCTACTAGATGGGACACTTTCAGGGAAATAATCTTTTGACATTTAGTTTTCCTCTTTATTACTAGCTTCAAATATTTAGAAATAAAGTCATTTTGACTGCTGTTATTTTTTCCCCTCCCTTTAATTTTTTACTTTCTACTCTTCTTACCTAATAGATTAACATGGCTCAGTTCAGCTATCTTCCTTATTGTAGAAAGCTCTGCTCTTTCCAGGCCTGTGAGCCATGACAAGTGTCTGTGTACCTGAAAGAACCACTGAGAGTGCCCTTTTCTTCCTGGCTGATCAGTTTAGGCAGCATCTGCTATTGCAGCATGACCTCTTTACCTATCCTGTAACGTAGCCACAGGACTTAGATTAGTTATAAAGAAAAATTTTTTACAATGAGGGAGGCAAAATACTGGAATGGATTTCCCAGGTGATAGATGCCCCATGCCTAGAAATATCCAAGGTCGAGTTGGACAGGACTCTGAGCAACCTGATGTAGGTGAAGATGTCCCTGCTAGTCCCAAAGTGTTCTATGATTAGAACTGATCTGAATTGCTCATGAGTTGCAGCTGACTTGTCTTGCTGTTTCGGCACCTCCCCCCCGTGCTCTCAGCCACGGCCCTTCTCAAGAGTGCATTAAAGAAACTGGTTTGGGACAACTGAACATTTAAGAACTACTATAGAGAGATTAATATAAATGTTTAAGTCAAGAATATAAATGTTTGAAGAACTGGAGCACATACAAGCGGGTGGCATTTGTCTCGTAAGAGCAAATCGCCCACCCAAGGAGTTCTGCTTAGATGCTTGCAGTAGTCATCTTAGTTTTTGCATATACTGAGAGTGTCTTAAAAAAATCTGTTCACTCCTTTCCCGAACAACACTACCACAGAGATCATTTGAAAATTATGTAACAAAAATTTCAAAAAAATAAGACATTGAAGTAATATAGTTCTGATGCATTTATTTCTCTGAAATGGTAAACTGTGACTCAACAATTTGGGTTTCAAGTCCATTTCTACCCATTACACTTTGGTAAAAGCATATCTTCTTTAAACCACAATCGTATTTCTTTTTCCCCTTCCTCACACATTCTCCAGATATTCTTTTTTCTGGCATAAAGCTATTTTTGTTTGTACAGTAAATCTGAATTAACCTGAGGTGGTGTGAGGGCAAAGTCTTTGTCTCCATTCCCTACAAGCACTGCCTATGACTTTGAACAGCTTTTTCCAGATAGTCATAGTCATTCCTTTCATGTATTTTCCACTCATTATTTTCCTGCCTTGTCTTAGCTGTTAATTTAGAAGCAGGTAAATCACCACAATTTACAATTCAGTTCAAATAACATTTGCATTGTTTGATTTAAGACTCAGGCCTCAATTTCTGGTTTTTTGCTGTCAAAAGAGCACTTCACCTGTCCTTGCACAAGACACGGGGTGATCAGGCAGGAGCAAGAACCACAGTTATGCCAAAGTCATTATTTCCAGTGGTGGATTTCTTGGTAAGCATTTGGAAATAGTTGGCTGGTGTTTGGTGCTAGAGGTCTGTCAAAAGTAGAGAACTTTTTAATTAGATGTACCAAAAGCAGTATTTCTAAACTGCATAATTGGTACAATAATCCGAGTAGATACAAAATGCTTCTGAATTAGGAGAAGCATTACTTCTTGGTTATCGCTGCTCCTCTACTTATTCCTTTAAAAAATACAGAGGAAATCAGCAGCCTGCACTACATCAGTCCCACCAAAGCAATCTGCATTAGCTGAAATAGTTTTGCAAAGGTGTGAAAGTAGGGGAGTTGCTTAAAAATCTCACAGCTTTATTGTGTTTCTGATTTGCAAACGTTTAACTTTCAACCTCTACACTTCTATTTCCCTGCTCATTATATAATATGAGGTGCATCGGAAGGTTTTTTAGAGTTTATTAGAGTAAGTTGCAGGCCCCACAGTAAGTAAATCAAGTGGTTAAAACCTCTGATTACTGGATAGATGACTCGGGGAATAATTTACCCATACATTTGTAAAGTTCATCTGGATATACTAAATATAGCATATTTTTTTCCTGCCAGTCTTTTACTCCAACAAGCTGTTCAGCCATTTAAAATACAAGAAAAAATGTAAAAGGTAGAATGAATCAAAAGAGATCTTTGGGCTTATATCATATTTTTAGATCTAATACTTCTCTTAGAATGCTTCAATTAATATAATTCTGTAAAAATCATAACTATTCAGCACTCTTCACTGCACTTACTCTCACAGTGAAAACTTCAAATTGTATAATGATTTTTTTCAGCCTAGTTACTTGCTTGAGAAGGAAATCTCTAACTTTCTTTGTTAATTGAGATAAATATGGGATTGGGTTTTTTTTTTCTTTTATAGCCACAACACCAGACCTTCACATTGCTCATGAAAGTTTAATTCTTGATCCATTATTATTTTTACTCTTTGTTAATAATGCATTAGATGTGCTTATTGCCTATCTGTGGATGTATAGATGGGTAGACTTTGGTTAGACCGGTCAGAAGTGTTGCTGAGATCACCCTCGCTCCAAACAGATTCTAATGCTTATTGGTTTCATGTTTTAAGAAAAATTAGTCAGTACATGAAGGAATTTTATTCAAGATGTACTTATTAGATATGTTGCCTCAGTGAAGGTTATAGTTTCAGTATTGATCAAACCACTCTCCCCTGGTGGACAGATGATTAATTCGCTATTAAGTCCTAAGAGAAGACTAACCTAAAGTGTACATTTTAACAAGTAGTACTTCTTCCTCCAAAGTGCACACAACCTCCATATATTAAAACTCCCCAAATGCCTTTTGTGTGCATATTACCTGCTTACCTTGATGTATTATTTCCATTCACATGGAAATAATTTTCCTGATTTTGACAAATAATTCTGCTTTATTCTTTTTGTAAATTATACCAGACATGGACTTTTTGCATTTTATATATCTCTTCTTATAGTAGTGTATTTAGAGCAGGTTTTAAAAGCCAGATGAAGTTTTTAAAAATTGTGATCTGGAAAATTTTGCTGGTATTAGAAGCTTCTGCCTTTCTGACAGCAGTTAATTAATAGCCAATGGGAACAACATGTACATAAATAGCACAAGTTCTTGCACTGACCAAGTCTAACTTATGAACCTGTGTTTGTGGATTCTTAAAGCAATGTATCTTGATTGATGGCTGTTCTGAGACTCTCTCAGTTGCACCTGTTGGAGTTGTATTATGTATATGAGGCCTAGAGGATAATCTGATCTCTAGCTGAGTGATTTTGTGTTTCATGTAACATTTGAAAGATCAGTAGTGGCCTGAGTACCATCATCAGAAAACTTTGTTATGCAGATCTCTATCAGAAGATGGAAAGGGTCTTGATTCTAAGTGGTCTGAATGGTTTTGCCTTGCTGAGGGAGTGACATAGTGGAAAAGCTGGGATTTCAGGCTTTTTGAATGTGCTTTATGTAAGCATGGGAAAGTTCAGAATGGTTGTGACTTCATCCTTCTGTAGCATACGAAAAATAAACCCCAAAGTACCATCAACCATGAAGACTAATACTTTCAGCTGCAGGCACGTTTCCCAATTGTGTGACCAGTTTGTCACACATCAGCTGTTGCCTGTAAAACTATTTTTGCAAGAAGTGTGTTTATAAGAAAATCTGATCACATGAGTAAAGCTCTAACACAATATCCAACTTGACCAGCGCTATGATTAAAATACTACCAGTGTCTCTAAGATTTAGTTTTAATTACTTCTCTAAAAGGTATCTAAACTTGATACAATTTCTGTGTTGTTGGGCATGATCCAGTCTTCACAAATTATTGTTATCTGTGAACCTTACAAGCACACAATTTTGTATTTTCTTGCAGAACACAAATGAAGCTGTGAGTTAGTGTGAACCTATTGCTCATCACTATGACATCTCATGAGGTGCCATCACATCAAAAATTAAGCCAATTACTAAGTCAAGGCTCTTTCTGTGGACATTTCTGTAAGGGTTCCAGCTAGTCTCACAAACTAGGATTATTTGAGGGCATCAAAGCGTTGGTGCATCCTGCAGCAAGAATTAAATGAGCTCAAATTGAGATAGATTCACAGTGACATTACAAAGAAGTAGGGAAGAGAAGCCTTTTCTTTACATTTTGTGTTTTAAATTTTTCAGTATCACCCTTTTTCGGACAAGCTGCTTACCATATGTTACTGTTTTAAAATGTTGGGCCTGAATAGCATGGGACATTTTACATAAAAAGAAAATTTAATCATTGAGATAGTAAAGATCCTAAGTTTTGTGACGGGTATTTTTAGTTCTGAAGTAAAATTAAGAAGGTCTTACCTCTAATGACAAATATTTTGAACAGTATCTATTTCCTTTATTCAGAACTCCTTTAACACAAGAAGTTTAGAAATAGTTTCATAATCCATGACAAATAAATTGGGGGACACAGTGATAATGTTTACTGCTTTTAAACAGCATCTGTGTCCTGACTACAGTTTTTTGCTTTTATCCAAATATTTTCTATAAATAAAAATAATTTGGATTGTTTAAAAACATATCAAATTAACTTAAGACAGATTATCTTGATTTGACAACACAATTGTGTTTTTTGGTGCTCTGAACATAACCTTTAAAAGCAGGCTTGTAGAGCAAAAATTTGAAACTATGAATTTCAGATAAACTTCCTGAAATATTCCAGGATGTTTGTTGTAAACATTTTAGATTGACAGACACATTTAACATATTATGAACATAAAATATGGAAAATTAATATTAAAGAACAATAGAAGTCGAAAAAGAGGATACATTAAATTATTTGCAATATATTTTTATATATATTTCACTATTCATTAATTTATTTGTCATTTTAATGATAGGAAACAACCCAAAACATCTTTGAATTCTGCTTATTCATGGCTTAAACTCATCTTTAGTCCTGCAGTGTATTATGATTTTTGAACAGAAAACACAAATACATATATATATATATATATATATATAAAATTTCCATAATTAGAAAGACTATTCATGGTAGTAACACACTCACTGCCTTACCTGTAAAACAGCTCAAAGAGTCATGTTTTTTGAACAGAAATCATCTGCAACTCATCTTGAGCCCTGTCTAGCACTTGCAATAGAAGAAGATCTCAAGCCTGGTCACCAGCCATGGTGTGCTGCCCTAACATCCAGAATTAACCGATGAAGGACAACAGAGGGTGCGTCCACACCTATCCCCTGTAGTACCTGCTTTTGGATATGGTTGTCCATTGTTTTGTTTAATCTCTTGAACATGTTGTTTCCTCCAAGTCTGTCTTCGGCAGGAAGTTACACAATCAATACTGCATAAAGAAGAACTTTCTTGTTTTAATTCAAGTTGAAATGAATTTCAGGAGGTAACCCTAGGTCTAGGTAGTTATTCTATCTCTCTGTCAAGACAGCTGCACCATGCCCTTAATCATTTTATTTGTTCTTCTCTTGCTTTTTCTGGCTCTGCTATATCTTGCAGACATGGAGAGTGCTGTATGCAGTTGATAGTGACAGCATCACATTTCATGTTTATCCTCAGTTATACTCTTGATGATGCCCAGCATTTTATTGTTGGTTTTTCATTTTGGCATCTGTTAGACTTTGAGCTGATGCTTATAGGTGGTTCATGATGGTTCTGAAATCTCTCTCTTCTGAGTGGAATATCTCCAGTAAAAGGTTTTCATGTATCCAAAACAGAGCAGAGGGCTTAAAGTTAAAATATAGAACTCTTACATCAGGAAAATCTACTGATAGCAACGCAGATTTCAACAGTATATTTGAAAGGATGTTTAGAAAGAAAGTAAAGCTGCACCCTCTGTAAGTAACAGTTCTGTCTATGAAAGGGTACTATTTAGATGGATAATATATCAGAGTATCTATGCATATAAGGCTTTTCTCTGAGGAACCTGCAAAAAATTATTTGACATTCTATCCTATAAAATTTTCAATATAATAATACAGAAGTCTTCTATTTGCCTTTTATACAGGATGAATGGCACTGGCTGTAGCCACATTACATCATAATACAGCATTTGGTCAATGATCAGTGTTTTTAAACTGCAGGATCAGTTCAATGCAAATATCACAGAATAATTGCTTAACCTATCTTCCCCTTTTTCAGAGCCCTACAGTGTTGAGTATAAAATAAGCCAGGGTTATGATTTCTGCCAAATCAATAAAACCAAAGGATTTGTGACCAAAGCCTTAATTGTCTTAACAAGAGCATGTATGCCTCTCAAACCAATGAATCATCAAGTATTATTGGCTTCTTTTCCCTTAAACCTTTTGAATAATGCAGATTTTTAAATAGAAGGGTAAATGTTATGTGTGTTAACAGTTTTACAAATTAGCTGTGATTTTGTACCTTGGACTATGACACTCATTACTGGACTTTTATCCTGCCATTTCCATTTGTCTGTGATTAATGTGTCAAGATCAAATGATTCTGCATTTTTGTTGGGCTGTTGTTTGGTTGGGTTTTTTTAATACATCTGTAGTGTGTATAATCCAAGAGGATAAGTCAGAATTACTAATCACATCCATCAAATTGATAAACAGATCTTTCTTAATACTGATTCCAGACACTTGACCAGTGATGAGTTTGTTCAGATGTAGTGTAAAACCTATGAGCTGGGGTGTACGTTTGTGTGCCTGGGATTCCTGTAAGAGCATCTATGTTGTGAGGAAGTTGATTCTTAAAAAAAGGCATGGCTTTCATGCTCAGAAAACTGTATTTACATACACAAAAGTCATGTGACAGGATTGGAAGTGGTCCTTCTGCTTATTGGTGAGCTGTAGAAGAGGACAAAGGAGGAAACAGAGGTGAAGATAATTTGCAACAAAAAATAAGGGCAAATATTCTTTCCAAAATTGACAGTGGGGGTGATGGTATGTTTCTTCTACATGACATTTTCATTTGAAAATTTCATTTTTCTGACTTAATTAAAAGATGCAACCATACATTTTTTCTGTAAAGTGTGCTTAATGTCATTTAGTAGTACTTTCTATATTAGAGAAAAATCATGGATTTATATGCTTTGGCAAGTTAAAGGCTACAAAAGGGTCTCAATGTGTACCCTTGCCTTAAAGAAGCTTTCTCTTCTGAAACTTGCTTAAAAGTGTTGACTTTAACCAATTTCCAGGAATATAGTTCTTGCATAATATCAAAATGTGTGCTAAAGTCTTCAGCAAAGTATTTAAAAATGTGAGCACATACTCAGCACTGGTAGGCTGCACCTTGAGTTCAGTGGACCTACAGGTCCAGTTCTGGACCTCCCAATTTAGGAAGGATGTTGAGATGCTCAAACCTGTCCAGAGAAGGGCAGCAAGGCTGGTGAAGGGTCTGAAGGAAATCAAAGCACTCACAAGAAGCATGGAGTAAAGGATATTGGGACAAGAAACCCTGCATGTGAAAAATGCCTAGGTGGACATCTTAGCATTAGTGTTAGACGCCTAAGGGCAGTGAAATTTAAGAAAGTTTAAGTGACTTTTAAGAAAGAGATGATCCACCAGATTTGTAAACAACATAAGTATTATGTGGGAAGAAGTTACTGTTTCTAGTACAGCAACATCGAATTTTTAATAGATTTTCTTCCTAATCCATGTGTCCCCATGAAAGTAAGTGTGAGAAGATGCTCATTTATTTGCACAAACAAGTAATTTTCAATTAGATGGTAGCTTTGGTAAATCTGCCCAAGCTTTATTGATGCAAGACTTACATCATTTTTCTCTGATATTGGTAGAACTGTTCTGACTAATAAGCTAGAAAGTAAGGTCATTTTCTGGTGTTTACTGACATGTATAATGCCATTAATTTCACTGAGGGGTTTTGCACAAGGAAGTATCATTCCTCAATTTATAGTGTAAATTTAAACAGCAGCAATAATTCCAACTGAAATTCCAAATGCAATTAATACTATACATAGTCTGAAACACTACTGATGTCTAGCTCATATTTTATCAACTGTTGAAATTCAAAGCTTGTAAAAGTCTCATCTTGCCATAAACTTAATTCTTTTCAGTGTCTACCAGACACCTTCACTCCCAGGTAGATGATACATAATCAAGGAGATTCCTTACCAGATCATTAGTTCACAGCAAAATGTCATTGAACAACTCACAGTGGTACAATCCAGAGATGGCAAAGAGCCCTCATTGTTCATCCAGCTCTGCAGGACAGCCAACAATGTGAGAGACAAACTAAGCTGGCACTGGAAATACATATGGAAAAGTTTCTCTAAAAGTGCAAGCTAGCTTCCTATAATTTATTGAAGAATATTGCAGAGAGCAAGCCTGCAAAATTGCAAGGTATTTGCAGAACTAAGAAATTTATAAAGAACTTTGCTAAAATACTATTGCTAGAGTAAGTGAAGACATAACCTCCTAATCATAAATAAACCATGAAGGTCATGGTCAACGCACAGATGACAGAATGAGACTGAAGGACCACTTCATTCAACTCAGCCTCAGGCACTGGAGAAAAATTGTACTTAAGTGTACGGATATGTCAAAAGGCAATAAAGAACCAGAAATACCATCAACTGCAGAATGACAGTCTCAGAAACCTGAACTCTAAGAGCATTGATCTTATGTGTAAAGGCAAGCAGAAAATGATTGCAGTTGACAGAAACTGTGGATTTGAAAGACAAATCTTAATCCTAAATCACAAATAATGAAGCTAATAGTGTTTGTGAGAAATGTACTGTACATACATATCGCATCATTGAATACGTAACACCAGTATGAAAGTTCAAAAATAAACCAAAAATAATCTGACAGAAGAGTTTAATAAAAGATTTGATATGAGTTATATGCTTTCAAGGAGAAAAGTGAAATATTTAAGAGAATAACTTGAACTGTTGAACGGCATCCAGATTGTTGTACATCTGAAAGTGCCATTGCCAGTCCCGCTAAAACAATCTTCTAAAAGGGGTTAAAAAACATCTCTTTTCAGAAATATTGCATTGCTCGTGTATTAATCTTAGAACAACCACCAAAGGAGGAAAAAAAAGATATCCCCTCCTGTGGTAGTGAGCCTAAATTTTCCCTCCCTGACAGCATTATATTTGCATTATACTTACAGCAGGACAGCATGTCCCGATATGTCTAAAGCAAAGACCTTTGCAATTCCTGCATGCAATAATCAGAGTATTTATCTCCCATTCAATTTTTCTTCTATTTCCTGCAGTGATACCTATGCAATCTTGGAT
Source organism: Picathartes gymnocephalus (assembly GCA_013390045.1). Taxonomy (NCBI): domain Eukaryota; kingdom Metazoa; phylum Chordata; class Aves; order Passeriformes; family Picathartidae; genus Picathartes; species Picathartes gymnocephalus. Next base: position 55,714 of record WEKY01007759.1, read on the forward strand.
TTGACAACACAAATAAAATGAGCATTTAGAAAAATTTAGAAGCCAGTAAACACAGTTCTGTTTTTTTTTTTAGTGAGTGCATCAAGCTATAGCATCGTAATTTTCAGAGACTGATGATTAATTGGACTTTAGGATCTACCTCTTTCCTCTCCACATTTTAATGAATCTAGGTAGACAAAAATGATGTTTTCGTTCTATGCAGTTCATGCAGTCACAGTTTCAGCATCACAATTTTACACCTCAGAAAAAGTAGAGATTCTCTACATGTGGAAAAAAGTGAAAAGCATGAGCTTTAAATGCTGTATATTTTGTCTTAGTTATATATGCAAAAATATGACTTTTTTGTGGGTTTAGTGCTTGTGGTCTCTGCAATATTTAAAGAGTTTTGTTTGGTAGATGAATTCTAAATTCCTACCTATTGATATTTTAAGTACATATAGTAACAAAAATATGTAAACCAAGCTGGGAAAGAGCTGACTTTCACTACTAGAGATTTAACAGAATTGCTAAATGTACTGTTTCAGAATTCAACAAAACAGGAGTAATTGTGGAGGATTTTTTTGTCTTATTGCTGTAAATAATTGAGTTAAAGAAAAATCTCTCTGAATATTGAATGAAAAGTGATAACAAAATACAAAGGAACTGTGGAAATTTTATACTTGGCATCAAAAGTGGTGTCTTCTACAAGACCAGCAGAATAAAAGCTGTGACTCCAACAATACCCTTCATCAGGTATTTCTCATATCAAATTAAAATACTGTTTGATATGAGCTATGCAGAATGATTGCAGAGCCACTGTCATGCCTTGTACTGAAAGCTAATCAACACAGTTCAGTCAGCAATCACTGGATGGAAGAAAAGCTGGAAGTCCTGCAATTATGCAATTGTCTTATATATTGGAAGAACTACCGTCCTACACAGAAACTCAAAATTGATAGTGCATTTGCAATGGACAGACAGCTGGCTCCTCATTTTACAAATGGTGCCTTTCCATATTTCCATTTTCCCTGGTGTAGGTTTTTATTACATTCACAGTGTCTTGGTGTGCAAGTTTAATTTCACGGAGAAAAAAATCTCAGACACATTAATGAATTGTTGCTGAAAAGAGAGGCAAAAGACAATATAAAATAATTTTCAGTCAAGTTGGTGATGCTAAACAAGAAGTCACTGACCTATGAAGCTTCACTCAATTTGCCTTAGCTATCAATACTGAAAAAATATGAACATTAGGAAATTTATTCCTGTCCTTGTGTTAGCCTTAACAGAATGTGGTCCTTGTCTGGCATTAAAGGAAATGCTCGAATTCTGAGCATCTAAAAATTCTGCAAGCTGAGATATACATTATAGAGGTATGACAGCTATAAAGACAACTGAAAATAAAACCTGTTCATCTCCCATTGCCATTTTTTTCCAGCATAGACTCTCTAAACAGAGTTTTGTTTAACTCTGCTGTTTAAACAGGTCTGTTTGCTGAAAGTCACTAGAGGCCTAATAATCACCTTGTATGTTTTAGTTGACCAGTTGACTACATGACTAGAATACTTTCTATTGCCCATACCAAAGTAAATGTCTTGAAACTGTATCAGGATATAGCAGAGCCAGGAGAAATCCATGTCCTGATAGGTCTCTCCGCATTATAAACTCACATTAAACTTTACAGGATTTTAATGAAATTAATTCGTGTTCTGAAGTTCTGCCCTAGCCACGATCTTTTGCAAATCAAGACTTTAGTGGCTGCTCTGATACGAGTGCACAAGGGTCCATGGAAAATCAGTGCCAGTAGCCTTCCTGACCCTTTACCTTAGCTTAGGCACATCATGAAGTGACCATGCTAAACCCTAAACAGAAATGAACGAACAAAACCAAATAACTAGCCTGATTCAATATTTAATGCAAAAAGAACCAAGTAACCCCTCCTCCCCCCACACCTCCCCAAAATCTCACCATCCAAACCTCACCCTTCTCATCCTAATTGTTCTCTTTTTTCATCTTAAATATTTGAGAACTCATTCCAGAATTAAAATATTTTTGGTCTGGTGATTCAGAAGGAATTCAGTTTGGTCTGCTTTGATTTGAGTGAAAATAGCAGCTCTCAGATTTTTTTCTTCTCCTCAGTCAGATCTAAGGTATTCCAAAGCCATATGAGCATATATTGATTTCTTTCAATTTATTCATGTCAGAACATCTGAGCAAACAAAAATGAATAGAAATGGACCATATCTTTCAAAAAAAGAAATTGTTTGAAGGATTTTGCAAGGAAATTACATGAATGTGAGACTGAAGTGCAAAGAGAATAATTGCTCAAGTAATTTGACTATATGAGAAAAATAATTCATCAGAAAGTGTGCAAAATGTATATAATTCTGATTGATTGTAAACATTAAAAATATCACTCAAAATGTTCTCCATAAAGCGCACCTAGAAAATACTTCCCAGCTTCAGCATTATCTCAGTGTTCCCATTACCAATACTGAAATTGATGTCCTTTCAAAGGTTTTGTTATTCCTTGCCTTAGTTCTTTCTTGGTAGGACAGGACTTGGGTTTGCCAACAGAGGGCAATAGTCAAGCTGGGAAAGACTGCATCCATCATTTTTGCAACTTCTAATGAGTCAGAAGGACACATAGAATCCTCATCTGCTTTTATGGATATTGCTGTGTAATTGCAGTGTAATTATGGCACACAACAGCTTCAGAAAATTATCTTTGAAGAAAACAGCTGGTTCTCTTTAACAAACAGAGATGAAATCCTGTCAATTTTAAAAAAATCTAAAGGAAAAATACTAAAAATATATGCCAATAATAAACAGGCAACAACAAGAAAAAAAAAGAAATAACATAAAAGATTGAAACGGATAAATCTGAGAAACTGCTATGAAAAATATGACTGAAGTATAAAACATTAGAAAATTACAATGATGTGAATGTTCTTTCATTACATGGTTTTATATTACAAAGCACACAGGCTCATTGGAAAGATTTCCATTTTCCTTCTTCCACTTATGAATAGTACGTCAGATCCCAATCCTGATCCCAAGCCCTTTTGCATGCTTTCCTCTCCACAGAGGAAGTCCCCTTGGTTTCAGTGGAATTTCACAGCCTGATAAGGCCAGCCCAGCCTCGTGCTGTAGCTCCAGAGCCCAGAGCTCTCCAAACCTTGCTCTGCCAAAGAAATACTGATGGCTTCTGTTGGGGGCTGAGGATAGGAGGGGCAGTGCACCAGCTCCAGGGGCAGGTTTGGCTGCTGCCTTGGCTTGGCTGAGAAGATGTGCCCAGAGCAGGGAGTTGCTCCTGCAGCCCTCAGGAGGAGCACAGCCGTGGGGAGAAGCAGTGAGTTGTGGGGAGGGGAGTTGCAAGGAGCAGGTTTTAGCAGTCAGTTGGGGAATGAGACCAAACTGCCTCCACCGCAGGCCTGGATGTGCACCAGCTGACACCAGCAAAGGAAATGGATATGGATTTGGTGCACTTCTGTAATGTGGAAACAATAAAATAGAGAAAAGGAATGTTGCAAAACATTTAGTACAGGAAGTTTTTCCAAGAGTTTTGAAATCTTTATTGATATGTAAATACAACTACTATTATGTAATTAAACTTAACTGAAAATTAGTCCACATTAACAGTTAAAAAGTACATGCAGAAAAATATGTTATGTGGCAATGGTCTATAAGCCCTGGAGCTATGGAGCATTCAGTACCAAACTACTTTATTTCCTGATGTTAAAGTGGGTGAACTGAGGGACTGGGATTATCTCCCACAGATTAATTTGCATGTGTGCTGTATGGCTCTTCTGCAGGCAGCAGGCAGACACAGAAGAGGAAAAAATATACATCAATACTAATAGTAGTATTTGTGTGCCAGGAAGAAATTCACCATTAGTGAAATAGGTTGAACTACCAGACTCAAAATAGTTATTGAGTAGGGAAAATTAACTCTCTTTAGCTTGAAAGCATGTGACCGAGGTTATGCAGAAGGTTATTTGACGTGTAGAACGATCTGTGAAACATTGAAAAATAATTACATTTTATTTATCAAAGTCTTATTTTATCAATTCTTAATTTGCAGATATTTGTAAATGTTATGAACACTTGAAATACACAAGTCTATAACCTACGTCGGTATTGCATTATGGAAGCATTGTTTGTAAGTTCCCAATTAGGGATGTACTGTGCATTTACAATAGGGTTATTAAGGTGTAGTGATATATTTCCAGTCAATTTAACAGCATAACTAATAATGAATTAAAATAGCATATGTTATATGAAAAAAATTAGCAATTCAGGAAGAACTGCTTAATTTTCTCAATAGTGCGTGTCTTTCTAGCTTCTCATTTCCTTATTTGTTTAAATGTGGTAGAAACAGTGATCAGGCTGGAAAAAACCTCCAATCAGAGACAAGAGTTCACTCCTGCATATGTGTATTGTTCTCTGTATCTGATGCAGTGCAAGACTTGCCCAAATATTTGTAAAGGCTGGTCTCTAACGGTTGATCCACTTTGTGGGAAGTCTTATTGCTCCATGGAATGGAGGCTTTCATTTAGTTCATGAGCTTTGAACAACGTAGTGTTCAAATTGTGATGGAGTGTTGGAAGTGCAGAGGCAGTGCACGGAGCAGAGGCTTATTGAGGAAAATGCAGACTTACCAGTAGTCTAATCAATAAACAGGAAAGTACCTTCTGCATTGCTATCTGTGACACAGGCTGAGGAACAAATAGCTTCAAGCTGCACCTCAGAGAAACATGTGGTTGACGTTGCTTTTTATCCTATCTGATAACAAAAGGTTAAGATATTTCTTGCCAAGCAAACAAAATAGATAAATGGGAAAGATGGCTTTATGAAAAGGCAGTTCACACATGTTCTTGTAACTGGAGAAAATATTGGCAAATAGGGTAACTGAGCAAAATACTAAACATACATGAACCTATATTTTAAAATGCTCAAACTACAGTTCCATTTTATGGAACTAGATAAATTACAAGCCATAACAGTAATCAGTTGCATGTACAAAATCAAACAAGTTTTTTCCATTAATTCTGCTGATTACTGAAAGGAATTGTTAAATATTAAAATTAAATATGGATATTAATTTCTAGAGAAGACAGCACTGTTTTTGAATTGAAGTGTTTAATTAATAAAAGCAGAATTTTACCATGCAGATATTTACATTTTTCTTTAATATGATTATGAAAAATTAATTTTTTACATGGTAACAGCAATTGGCAGATAGTTCTATTATTTTCAAAGAAGGAGACGTTGCTCTGGGAGTTAATAATTTAAGGATGAACATGAAGCTAGACACAGGGAGGAAGAACAAGGAATTTATGGGTACACCAAGGAGAAAGAGTTTGTTTATCCACAGGGATTGCACAGGCTGTGGTTAAGTAAATTATACCACCATAACATTGTAGTGTTGGCATAAAAAATAATTAAATAATTGGTTCATAACTTCGTAACATAAACTTCAGTGCTGTTTGTTCCTTGGTTGGCTTTTTAGAAAAAATTCCAAATTAGAAACATTGAGAGTGAAAGCAACTGTGCATGCCAGATTATATTCTGTAGACAACACCTCTAGGTGTAAAGGGATTTCAAAGAAAGGAAGAAAGAATTTTCAGATGACAACTTTCTGCTTTGAAGATTTGGTTGTGATATTTCTTTAAAGATGAATATGACTAGATGGTTGTACCTGGCTGGGTAATAATGATGAGTCATATTGGTGACATAGCAGTATCTATATTAACATCCAACCACAGGAATAGGAAATGCCCTTAAAAGTGGTATGTAAATTGATAGATGCTTAAAATTTCTGAATAGAACTTCAGTAAAATAAAGACTAGGTGAGTCTTGTGAATCCCAAATCTATTATTGAATCCAGGGTAGGAACCTCTAAATTTTAGGTGTTTTGATGCAGATACCCAGGTTACTGCATATGTTAAAAACTGACTTCTGTGCTCTAGGAGCATATTTTCTGTCTCTTTGGTGAGTATGTGGGAAAAGCACCATGTGCTTGTTAGACGTGAGAGCTCTCACAATGGACCGTGTGTTTTAATTCCTAGTTTTTATCCTCTTGTTTTGCTACAAACTAGTTGTGACTTCGTAGCTTTTTGTATGGGAGCGTAAGATTTTATGGCCATTTTTCTGAAATGCTATTCATCTTTGTGTTTCCAATTATGACACTAAGTGTAATAAAAACATACCTTTTGGAAGAACATGTCTTGCCTGGGCAGAGTTTTGGAAGGCTTGATACCTCAAGGCCATGTCTTATATTTATCTTTCATCATGTGGAAAGGTGGAGTTGAGTAGATACAATTCAATCTCTCAAGTGATGATGGCAATATCAAGATTTTCAGTCTTCTTTCTCATAGTTTGTTGGTTTTTAAAAGCTTCTTGTTTTATTTCTGCTTGTAGTGAGCTGTCAGTTTTTAAAAATGTTTTCTTTATTCTTCTGTATTTTGAGGTCAGATAGAAAAGTGACTCTGCACAGCAACTGAGAAAAAGAAGCAAAACGTGGACTTTTCAGAAATTCTGACATATATGAGTAGTTGACATAAATTTCATAAAGGTAAGACTGTGGAGCGTTTCACACCCACAGAAGTACCTTAATCTATAGCTTCAAAGTAGATATATTTAGGGTAAGACATATCTGTAATCTTAGAACTCTTGTATTTCAATAGTTTTGTTTTGGGGGAGGTTATTCCATAGACATTAATGACTATATGACTTACTTTTACCCTCTGAAAAACTATATTGAGTTTTATTCCCTGTTTGCTAATCAAAGTTTGTAAATCACCTTAAGCCTCATTGCAAGTGTATATTATATTTAGATGACATAAGAAGAAGATAGCTATCCCATGTTCCTTCCATTTACTTGTTCTGATAAGATTTCTTACTATGAGATATCTTTCAATAATGTTTTTCTCAGCACTTCTGATCTGGATATCCTAATAGCAGAATCTTGCAGGTTAAAAAAATTAAATGAATGGTAGGTTGTGTCATTCTCGTTGTACTACTTCTGCTGCTGAAGATTACTTCTTAGATGCTGTGAAGGACAGAGTCGTTTTCATTTTCTACTAAAGCCCTCACCCAGATTTACCTAATTCTCAAATGTAGGTAAAAAGCAGCTCCATAAATACAGCTTATATTCTCACAGAAACTCACAGACTCAACCAATAGTTCATTTTGATTGTCCTTGCTAATTTTTGAAGTCAGGTTGGAATGACTTCGTTTCCCAGCAAAAAGTTTTGTGTTCCTAAAGACTTCAAACCAGAGCTATGGAATGTCCTGCAAAAAACCCCACGGCTACACACAAGCATGTTCTACAGCCACCTAAAAATATCATTGTCCCAACTCAGAAGCTGCAACCTATTTAAAAATCTACCAGCTAGTGAATCTGCTATTTTAAAATATTTGTTTTTAAATTTTCCTAGGTTGTGAAAGGGAACATGCTACATATGTCAGTGGTTCCAGTGTGTTTCCTGCCACCAAGACCTCCATCTTCCATCTAGTCATTTTTAAGTACCCAGAGTTGGCCACGAGCCTGTTTCTGAGAGAGTTTCTTCACCAGCATATGGCTGTGCTCAGAATGATTACCCTGGCCTTCAGTCTGCTCATTTAAACCTAATGAGGTCCACAGAGGTGACTGTATGACTCACACAATGAAGTCATTTTTCCAATTAACATTCTGACAAATGTCTTATAAGTAGAGCTGCTTCAATAGGTTTCCACAGGTGTGGGAGAGATCAGGTATCACAAAATACTCAGTTACTTTCTTCTGATCTGAGAAATTCCATTCACTCTAGGGTATGACTGTTCACACAACAGATGGATATTTCATGTCTGTGGAGTGTGACCCATTCCTAAATCAAACTCTCTATCTGCGAGCCAAAGTGCTCATGCAAGACACAAAATTAACCTTAGTCTTGGGTAGGCATTCCTAATGTTCACACTAAAAAGCCTTCCTTTTATTAGGAAGTCTTTTATTCATTATTGTGGGATATAATGTTTGGAAATGTAAGCAGCTGACACCTAATGGGAGACTTTTAAGTAACCAATTGAAAAGCCATTCTTCCTGTCTGCCTATGCCCTTTCATTTTAGTATTTGTGAGTGTTTACTCAAACAGCTTTTGTTGCATGAATATGAGAGGACAAAGGGAATCAGAAATCATCTAAAGAGTACTATTTTTTTTTAGTGGCTAAGCATTATTTGTTATTTCCACACTTAAAAATATGAATCTGTTTAGAGAGCAGAAGCAGAACCACATGATTTAGCAAGCAGTTATACTCTACAAATTGGGAATTATCAAAGTAAATTGTCAGCACATCTCCCTATGTACTGAAATTTGGTACATATATTGTTTACATATACAATGAAAACAAGAAATAAATTCATAGGGACTCAAAATCCTTACCAGACAAATTGGAACAGAAAAAAAATAATATAGTGTTTTAGATAATGTATGGCTCAGCTAACACTAATTGGAAATTTATACTTAAAAGTATAATATTTGGACTTTCTTTGATAAAAGATTGAAATTATAAACATTTTATTTTTCCAAATTTAACTCTGTTGAGATATACAATCAGCACTACTACCAAGTAAAACTGACATAAATTGTGCAGAAGCTATTCAAGAGAGAAAAATAAACTACTGGAATTATTCCAAAAAACAACAAAGAATTAAATCTGTGGCTTCCGTCCTTTTCAGATTGTTTGGTGAAACCTTTCAATAATGTTACGGTGCATTTTGAAGTGGTGGCATTATTATTATAATATTTACTTTTATATCCAGTAGTATATTTATTATCTTTTTATAAACTATGTCTTTAATTTCAGGTTTTATTACTGTTATCATGGAAGTGGGTAGTGAACCAGTTTAACCCACTGAAAAGAGACATAGTTTAACCACATTTCTTCAAAGAAAATCCCTCATATGAGGCACTTCTGTCATATTTCAATGAATAGATCATCTCAAACTATGTTGGGAGTATGAGTACTAGAAGTAATATAAAGTGCAAATTTACTTTTACATTGTGTGTACACCCAAGCAGGGAAACTCAGTAGTAATATTCCCACCACAATATACTGATATAATTGAGTGAAGATTTGTAAAGTGTGGTAGTATCTACTATTGGACCAGCTTCTACAGCTGGGAAAAAAAATGTCAGGCTTTTAAATACGCATGAACTCCAGCAGATTTGAAGTAGGTGAAGGAAACTCCAAGGCTGAAAGCACTTCATTTGTTGCTTTCAAAATATAAATATGACTTGTTATGAAGCCCTATAGCAATACTCAAATTAATTCTGAACTAGCCAGAATGAGGCAGTGTTGCCTAGACAGAGAACTGTACTAAGGGGCTACAGTGGCCAAAGAAAGGATTTCTGCACTCTTTTACAAACTTCCCAAGTCATTTATAGGTAGTGTGGGTAAGGGATCCTGTAAGCCACTGAACAGTGAGCCATGGAGGAACTGAGGTGATTGTGTTCTATGAATTTTTTGATTATACTAACTGCCTTTGGAAACACAAGTCATACCCATTGTGAGATCCTTTTCACCTTCCTTTTGGGAGACTTACAGAATAAATATCTACAGGCAGGTCTGTTTTTCCAGCTTCCCACCATGGAAGTGGGATAGAAGAAACAGGAGCATGTTCATATAAACCACCTTTGACAACAAATTACTGCAGATGACTTGCCTACTAAAACAAGAGACAGGAGAAGTCGTCTGTTTAATACAGTGATCTATAGATTTATAGGTAAAGTGTTGCCATCTTGTTTTCCTTGTTTTATTTTGCTTTTGTGGAACAGGAAACATTTTTCCTTTTACTTACCATTTACAGTCAAATTATTTCCTATTGGTCTCAGTTAACATAGCCCGTTGTGAGCACTAATCCTTCAGAGTGATTTAAAATTTATCTGCTAGCATATCAGTATGTTTTTCTTCTGGTATGAAGCAAAACCAATTTTCCCCTAAAAAAATGCCGTGCATTTAAGTGGTCAAATAGTCTGATAGAAAAATCAGGTTAGATTTTCTTCTATCAGGGATAGAAGAAAGAGAGCAAGATACCAGCCTTCTACAATTTCTGAGGAGACAATATATTTGATGATCTCATCATGAAGGTTACTAAATAAATGAAAGTAAATGGCTGGTTGATTCCCTTTAATTCAACATGTGGTGTAGACACTTCCTTCCTATTCCCTCACTACAGTGCATTGGATCACATTAGGCTTGACAATAAGGATTGACTTAGTGGTTTTCAGTTCTGTATAGTGATTTTGACTCTTTTTCAAAATGATTTACTGATTGTTCTAATGTGCTTTCTAATTCCTCATTTTGTTGGTGGTGCTTTTGTTAACTTTCTTTTTTTAAGCCATTACTAGAGCTTTACTGATATACATTAGATGTTAATTTCCACATTTACCAATTTGTTGTTACTATGTTAGTTTTGTTATCAGATCACTGGTCTTTTCAGTCTTTATTTCCCTTTTCATTTTTTTCCCCTTTTGGTATTTTAGTCTCTCTCTTGGGTGGAGTTGGGTATGAGCATAGTTATCAAAGACAATAACTGGCTACCAAAGTTACTATTACATTAAGGCAGGTAGGAATTTTAGAGTGTGTTTGACGTGAAGCAGGAACGTGGTACAAATGCAAATATTCCCCAGTGTAAAATAAAGCAAATGAAAGGAAATGAACGTAAAGTACTGATTCAATGTTTCATGATCAATGCTAGTAAGGATGTTGGAATGGATGGTTTAGTATTTCTGAAGATGGTTACACAATATTAATCCACTATCTTGAGTTATTTAATATGTCCTTGATAGATGCTAAGGCATTGGCGAGCTTTGCATACATCCTGGAATTAGTGTCATTTAAAGAATTATCAGTTTTTATTGCCTCTCTTACCAGTCAGTACAAGTTAACTTATTAGACTGTAAGAGACAGAGAATGATGGAGACTGCAAATTCTTTTTTTTTTCAAATTTCTCATAGTCATCCTTTCATGTGACTTTCATCCTTATTGCTTAACAGCTCTGATCTTTCTGCAGTTTGTTAATGGCAGAACTTTTGCTTTTAAAAATTGGTTGACCCAAGTAAGTCTTACAAATGTCTTCAAATATTTTCATGTATCCAGTTTAATTAACATATTACTTACAGACTTCAACAGAAATCATTAGATATGGACTCTTTCACCATTACATATTTTAATGGCAAAATCAATCAATTTCTGGTTTATATTATTAATATTGATTTACTTTCATTTTCCAAAAATACCCGTCTGATAGCATAGTGCAGTGGTGCTGGTACTTCATAGGTTTATAGTCATCTTTTCAAAGTGATTTTGATCTTAGTCAGGACTGTTTTCAACTGAACTGGACTGATAATCAATAGAGAGAGAAAATATTGCTGTGCTTTTGGGACAAAAGAATTGGAATTTCAATCTATTTTTTAAGTTGCTAAAGGAAGAAACTTCTTCCTAACTTGTTTTTTGCATGCGTTGTAAAAATGGCAGAGTAGCCAGAGCCCTAAGGTTACTTGGATTAATTTAAGCGACTCTCTTTTTTGAATGCATGTTCACTTCTGGAGCACCCACCTTTTCAAGACACCTCTGCTGTTCCTGCTTATGTAGTCCATTGCCTTCCTGCTTCTGGAGCTGATGAGACTCTCTTTGAAGACAGATGTTATTTGTTTTGTGTAAAGGCTCCAAAAAAAGAGACTTCAGCATCATATAGGCCGTCAAACCTGTCCCTGGACATTCAGTGATGTGTAACAAGCTCGTTCTATTGACACTGGGAAGTGCTGACTTTAACAATATGATAGCTAGAGATGTGTGAAACGTCCACAATTAAGCCAAACACTTCTGAAGTTTCATACTTTTAGAAAAGTCTTTCATATTAAAACTGAGGTAAGCCTGCTCTTGAATTCAAAAGGATTTTGACATTGAATTAGACTCAGAACTTCATTCTAATTCAAAACTAATTCAGGCATTTTTTATTCTATTTGTAGGCTTTTGTAAAAATTAAGTGAGTACTTTCCTCAGAGAAAACTAGTACAAACCAAAAGCAATGTGAATATTACCACAAGTTTTCAATGATCCAACACAAAAATTTTCATGGATCTCATAATGTAAGATTATCTATTGACTCTATTATTATGCTAAAATAATAAGCACGTTCATTTAGATTCTTCCATTTATTTTAACATCAAAACATTCTGCTGCAGTCATCCAGCCAACGACCCACACAACATTTCTGGCCTCGAGGCTGACTCAATCCAGGCAGATTTATCTTTTGAAAAGCTGGTACCACTATTCTGAGACAGGAAAAAAAGCTTCTGACTGAGAGTAAGGGTTGCCAGACATGACTCAGTCCCCAAACCCAGAATCCTGTGCTATGCAATGTTTAAAATGCCATTTCACTTTAATAAGTTATTTAAAAATAAAAGAAAAAAAATTAAAAAAAAAAAAAGGAAAAGAAAAAGAGAGAGAGAGAGAAGGAAACTGGCACCATGCCTACATTCCTCCTGAGCCAATTTTGCACTTTCCCAGTTGCAAGCATAAGTGGAACCTGCATTTGGATGCATTTTTGTGAATGACTATGTTACAAAGCCAGTGAAGCTCAAGAAGCAATAAAGTATTGGCTGTTTTACAGTCATATATGGTTATGGTGGATCTGCTGAGGTATGGCCAGCAAACCAAGTGTGATATGAAATGTGTGAATGTGATTTGCTTCGACCTTGGTATGTGAAGGTATCACCAAGCATATATTTTCACTCAGACATGTAACTTACCATTGGACCAGAGCGAACATGCACTAGGACGTGTGATTTGTGTATTTGTACCAGAGGGAGGGGGCCTGTACTAGGCATGGGATCTTTGATGTAGTAAATATCCTCAATTATGGAGTCTGGAGGGAAAGGAGAAGGTGAGAAGGTCAGGTTGTGACTAAGGAGGTAAAAGGAACAAAGACTGTTTTTTCCTTTGTACTCACCTAACAGTAACCTGTGAACAGTTTCCATCTTAGCACTATTTTGACCTGTTTAAAGGTCATGCATAAGAGAGCAAAAAGGAGAACGCTTTCTTTGTCAGCTCTTGTAAAGATGCACAAGGGACAGGGACAGTCTTGCCTGATGTAATCCAAATTCTGAATTTCCAAGCACATTTCAGATGTGTAATTAGAGCTGATAATGTTAAATTAAATTTTGAGTCTCTTCTTATGTCAACAAGGCTTCTGTATTTGACTGACAATTTGAAAAAAATGTATTTAACTGGAACTTAGCCTTCAAAAAAAAAGAATGAATATTCATTTTCTCTCCTTTTCATCAATTGATAGTCATATCTCTTGCAACTTATCAAAAATTTTCAAAATAGGACTGGTTATGAAAAACCGAATCATTGACATTTTAACTCCAGCACACTGTAAAGATCTCATCAAAAAATTGGCAAAATGTATCACCTGCTCAGATATGAAAGCATGTGATTTCAAGTATGCACACTGAAAAGCTCAATGTAGAAAAGCCTATGACTCAGCTGTAAGACATTTCATTGCACAAGAGCCTCCATGTGCCATTTAAAATATGTAAGTGTCATCATAAACCTCCCACTCTCCTAAGAATAGAGCTATCACTGGACCCTGTTATCTCACAACCCCAAGGTATAGTATGATAATGATACTGCTTAACATCAGTGTACAGAGAGAGAAAACACTGCAGATGCCGCAAGCATCTCAACTATAAAGAAAATCAAATTAAAATATTAATTTACTGATTAATATAACATTAGATGACCCATTTCTCCAGCTTGTTAAACAACAAAGACTTGCAAAACTAAATAAGGGCCTAAGAGATAAGTGTTTTAAGAATTCCCATAGAGAAGTTTAGCTCCTTTTTAAACATCGTTAAAGATGTACTTAGCATATAACCGGCAGTTTTACCTTTTTGCTGCACTGACAATTCCTGCTTGTTTTTATTAATATAGACTTTCAAAAAAGGTTACAAACTGAGGGGTTTAGTCACAGAGATTGAACACTCAGCTCATAGTGTAGAATAAAAGAACATGATCACAAGGCAGACTTGGGAAGAAAGAGAACAAAATCGTGCAGGTAAACCATGGGGCAGAGGGTTTAAAGTTTGATATGTAAGCATGCAAAAAAAGCATTAACCATTTTAACCCTCTGTGCCCAGAAAATGCAAAGAAGAAAAGTTTCTTTGCTGATCTTTTCCATATAAAATGCCTGCTGTTTGGGAAAATTGGAAATTTCAACACATGATTTTTGTACAGGAAATGGCAACCTAATTTAAAGCAACTTACTTCAAAACTAAAAATACCGTGGTTAAATTCTACAGCAAATTTTATCCCCGTTGGAGCATGGTAATGTCCCATGACATCAGAATATTGCTTGAATTTTTGTGCTATATTTTACTGAAAAATATCAGTAGAAATATTTAGTGAGGTTTTTAAAAATTTCTCTGTAAGCCAAACCCCCATAGAATTAGAATGGTCATTGCACTCCTATGAGACAATATATGACTTGCTAGGGAAGAAACGGAATCTTCTGTTTCCATGGATAAATGCCTTTGTCCTTTCCTTAGTGATCTAGAAGATACGAGCCTGGGAGTATGGATATTCGCCTTGTATGTCAATACCATGTGTATTTTAAAATGAGCTCAAAGGGAAGAGAGAACTACAAATTTCTGACTGGTCAGGAAAAAACCCAACAATTTCTGTAACAGGTACTTTATATTCTCCTTGCAAAATTTTGCCTTTCTGGCCTTGGCCCCGTGATGCATGTGATTACCTAAGCTGGAAATAAGGCAGTTTGGGCTTCCTAAAATACAGGGGGATGTGTGCATGAGTCTGTTGCCTGTATGTGCAGTGTTCCAAGTTCTTATCTGTCTCCTTTTTGTTCTTGTCCCCAGTCACAGCCTCCAGGGTACCAGCTTTCCTTATCCCCGCTCCCATGGCAACAAGTCTCTGTTCCAGCAGTACTGGCTCTGTCTCTTCATCTTCTCCCTCTGCAGCTACATTCTGCAACTTAGAAGTAGCTTTATTTTCTGTCACTACTTTCTTTCCTTTATTTATCAGGCCATGTGTGCTTGTTCTAAAACTTCTACTGTGAATATACTGATCCTGTATGTGACGCTACTTTAACCAAAGTGAATCCAGGCCTGTTTTCTTTCTTCTTCCAACCTACTCTAAACTATTCTCTTCTATGCTTGGCTGTCTGAAAGACGAAAGAATTATTATTATTTTAAACATTGTCCTCCCACTTGTCCATGGCAAGATCAGCACAAATTGAATTGAAACAGCAAACCTTTAAAAATGTAAATTCGATTAAGAAATGTTGGGGTTGTATGTGCTTTAAAAACAATCCAACTGCCACCACTCTTTAGTAGACAGTTTGTGCACAGAAAAGATGTGAATTTTTGAAACAATCTGCTAGATTATATGAGAAAAAGATTTTAGAATAACCATTCACTACAAAGCACTTTATAACACAAAATATTCATGCTGGACCATGGTTCAATCATGCAAACAACCCAGCAGCAGCTAACTGCCTCACAATAAATATGCAGCCTTTTGAAATGCTGAAATTACATAAGCCTAAAATTAAAAAAAAAAAAAAAAAAAAAAAAAAAGAAAGGGAGAGAGAGGATAACAGTTTAACAGTAGGAAAGAGGTAAAGATCCAATGTAGGAGTTATAAATCTCAGGGACATTGTAACAGAATCAATTTATAGATAACAGTAAATTTGTCATTTGCTGACGTGTGATTATTTGGAATAAAACAATGTTGCTCCTAAAGAATATATCAGTGTGTATTAAAATGAGTAACAACTTCACTTTTCTCTTACAAAGTGATTTTTACTTACTATAAATCACTATTCCTTTTTAAGCGCTAAGGGGTTTGGGGCCTAAAATCTTCCTTATTCTTAATGGGAAACAGGATATTTAGCAATTTTCAAATTGTATTCCCTTGTTGTGGTGGTATTGAAGATCTTATTTCTCCCAAAATATAAATTACTTTTTCATTTTTTAGGGGAAAGTGCTGTTTTTGCATCTCTGTGCGTTGGGGTCCAGTTGTCTGGAAAGAAGCTCTGCAGAGAAGGACACCAGGATTCTGGTGCACAGCAAGATGAAGGAGCCAAGTTTGCAGAGCCAAAGGTAAACAAAGTCCATACTGGGCTGTCTCAGCAAAAGCATGGCCAGCAGGTCATGGGAAGTGTTTACTCCCACTTACATCTGTAGTGCTACAGTGTGGGGCTCCCCACTGTAAGAGAGGAACTGACAAATGGGAGCGACGCCAGAGAAGAATGCTGGGATACACAGGAGCTGGATCACGCAACTCCCTGAAGAAATGTACTTATTTAACCCTTCATAAAGAAGGCTAAAAGGTGATTCATTCTCTGTCCCTAAGTACATAATGGGCGGTTATGGAGAAACATAGGTAGTCTCCTCTCCAAGATTCACAATGAAATGACAAAGGACCATGATTAAAAGTTGCATCATAAGACCTTGCAAGGGAAAAAAATTCTTCACAATGAAAACGGTTAAGTGCTGAACAAGCTGTTGTGAAAGGCTTTTAACAAAGCTTTCAAAATTTGACTGGACTATGCCCTATTTAATCTGGTCTAGTTTCTGAGTAAATCTTGATTTGGGCAGATGGTTGGACATGATAACCTACAGAGCTCCCATCCAACAAAGATTATCTTATGATTCATGAGTCTATGAATACCAGTTCCCTAGGAAGATGTATCTGCACTGTATGTTCAAGATTCCCAGAATAGGAAATAATAAATAAAAATAGAGTAATGTTTTCACATTAAGTAAGACTAGGACAGAACTGGTTGATTCCAGCTCTTTGAGTAAGTCACTTAAATGATTGTAACCTTGGATAAAAAAGAGAGCATCTCTGAGCTTCAATACTGCTCTAGTAAAATAGAATGAATAATATTTCTTCACGTTTTATTTCTAAGAGTGTTTCACCCTTATGCATCTAAGGTTTTTTAGCAGACTGAGCTAAATCTGTTGCTGACCAGAGGTGCAATGGTATCTGGTCAATGTTCATATTAGTTCACAAGCATAATCATCAAATACATGGGGAAAAAAAAGGCAAATAAATTATTCCAGAGTTCTTCTCCCTGGATATAGAAACCCGCTTCAGATACGTGTGTCATCCAAACAACTCTGAATTATTATGTCATATACAGTCTGATAAGGAATATAAGCATAGGGGAACATCCCTTTCTCTCTGTCTTTCGAGAATTCCTGAATTGATGCCCCAGCATCTAGTCTGCTCTAAAATAAAATGCTGTCTCCAGGTCCTTGCTTCCTGGTCCTGCCTGCTCTACTTCTTGGCATTGTACTGAGATTTTGTAGGTAGTAGGTCAGCACTGTGTAAATGTTTTGTGGTTAAAACCCAAAGAAGTGATTTGTGTTTATAAGCTTTAAATTGCCTTCCTGACAAAATATGCATAAGCTGAAAGCTTCTGCTCATGTAAAATTGTGATTGATTGCATTTTATTGGAACTTATGAATAGCTCTTTGATTTGAAACAATGAACCCTTTAAATGCCTTTAGAAATTAGAGTGAGATAAAGGTATTATTCTCCCTCCATCATCAGCATCAGAGAGTGACAAAAAAGGCCTGTTTTTCAGGACAGACACACACACACACACATGCACAGTCGTTGCCATATATACATACCAATTCATAGAAGATAACAAATATAATGTTGAATTTTCTAAGTTGGTGTTGGATAGATGCCTGATTTTCAGATATAAACTCTTTTGTAAGTACACACAATACATGTCTATATCAAAACACAGGCACTATATATATATGTACCAAATATAGATATTGAACTTAAAACATCATATGTTCAAAGACATGCAATATCTGTGAAAAATATTTTGCGTTTTTCACCTATAGCTGATTTAGTTAGTATTTTAGAAGACAAAAACCCCAGAGATTAACATATTTTCTGAACTTTTGTGTATGAGAATATATAGATTTTTTTATACAGATGCACCTTCAGTTTTCTCTTTGTATGCATATTTAACAGGAAAGCTGGGAAAAATAAGAGCGTTAAAACTGATTGTGAAAACTTGGCTTTCTTCTAGCTAGGAAGCTTCTAGTGGCAATAGTTAAATGTCGAATATGATTACACAAAACTGCTGCTTAAAACTGGAAATAAAGTCAAGCGCACTTGTGAGGACTGTTTCAGAAATTTAAAAAGTAGTAGTGCATAATTTATCAGTGTTAATAGCCTTAGGTGCATTTCTGAGGTAATTCACCTAAACAGTCAACAATTTATCACATCACAATACATAAAATGTACTTTTAATTAATAAATAGATATGCTATTGCTTTTACAGCTACAACAAATCAATCCTCCCTTACCTTCTGTCTACAGTTTGGGTTCTTTTAATGGGTTTTAATGGGTTTTATTCTACGTTCCCTTAGCAAAGCTTATTAATTTGCTTCCTGGAAGACTTTCTGTATTTTGTGGCATAATCTCAGTGTCTTTAGGGTATCTGCCTGATACCTTAAAGTATCATTCATTACTCCTGAAATGACACTCTAGCCTACCTTGGAAGAAATGAAGTTACTGTAATGTATTGTAGTTCTTGTTAACAGGCTTAAGTTAAAACAGTTTATTGGGAAAATAAGATGTTTCCAGTATCTCTGAATGGTTAGTGAAGTACTTCACTTGCATAGTCTCAAGCCAGTTGGAAAGAGATCTTTATCACTATCTTACAGAGAAGTAAAGCAGATGGACCCATTTCTGTACAATAAATGAAATAAGAACTGAACTCTCAACTAAAATGCCAATGAGTCTGAATAGGCTCAGAATTTCAAACAGAATACAAAAATTTGTTCATTGTCTCACCTTATTATTAGCATTTTACAATTATTAAACTTCAGGAAAAGGGAAGTAAAAAACCCAGAAGGATTCCAACGATGTCACAACCTGGAAAAAATATGAGGAATCAGGACCAAACCCAGTAACTAAACACTTACAAAACCACTAAAACTTGTGATTTAGCTACCTGTAATGTTTTGTCAAGTTTATGTAAACTACAAAACTTTAGTGGTTTTGGTTTGACAAAAACAAAATAACAATTAAATTGTATATATTTATAAAAATATTTCCCAAACAACTGTCTCATGAGCCATGACATCTGATTTACTCCTTGGGATAGTTTTTCATAGGCAGAACTGCTTAGAGGAATCTCAAGACAGTCTTATAGCGTTTTCCAGGAAAGGAAAATGACTCTTTTATATCCCTCATACTGCTCTAATAATGTTAAGTANTAGATGCAGCTGAATATCTGTTATAGGACTGAGCTCTGCCTCTACAGGAATGCATTAAATTTCACTTTATCAGAGAATACCAAACACCTGAATAATCTGTCCTCAAGGCTGTATGTATGCATACAGCTATTTAGACATAGGTGAATCCTCTTTGGAAAAGAACCAAAGATTCAGAAACTTCGTTTAAAAATAATTATTATAGATTTTTAAATCAATATAATTGTTTCAAAATGTAGGAGTCAACATAAGTCCTGATGAAAACATAAAGCAGATATATTCTTTTGCAGAAAACTATGATATGATCATTAGACAACATAACATAAGACAAATTATAGACGCCTGGTACACTACTGCTATTAACAGAACAGGGATAAATACACAGAAATATGTAGAGGCAGAAATTCATCAAACAAGAAAATGTAACCTGAAATACTAAGACACAGAGAAATCCAGTCCCCATTCTTTTATCTTTTCTGCATCTTTTCTTAATAATTTCCAATACTTGAAAGTGCAGATACATATCTCAGGTAATAAGATTCTGATGCTCTCTCTTGCTTCTCACAGCTGTCCTTTCACTCTGTAATAAAGCAAGGTGTCTGTGGCTCTTTACTATTTCTATACACACAAATCTCTACTTCTTTTATAGAGCTCACCCACTGAACCAAAACCACAAACCAAACTGACATTGATGCCAACTGTGGTCCATATCCAAAAATTTGTTCCAGGAACACACAAATTCTAGAATTTAACCCACCCTTCCCAAATCTAAACTGTTGCTATAGCAAGAAGCACATATTATCTTACAAAGGCAGCCACACCTCAGATAAAGAGCTTAATATGTCACAGACAGCATGTATTAATAGAAGCCTGACTCAGAGACAGAAATCATCGACTTTGCTCTGTTTATAAATTATTCTTAGATTTTTGACAAAATATTTTCAAAAGAAAAGGGATTTTTTATGAAGTTATTACAAAATGGTAGCTTAGATACCATGGTTTTATCTCCAAATAACAGTATATCAAGAATAAGAGAGATGAAGACAAGTTTTTTGTTGAATATAATCATCAAAGAAGTCTTTTGCTTCCTGCAACTTCCAAGTAATACTAATGAACAAATTATGTAAAATGTTGTGAGTCCAGTAGAGTAAAAGAATAGTCATCACAAGAAAATGGTTAAATATCACTCTTTTTATGATTGGAAAAATTGAGTAGTTCCATTGTCAACAGCTGTGAACTTTCATCTTTGAAAGTTTATTTCATTTTAGAACATGACTAATTTTGAACCTCCTCAGATAAAATTAGCTGTAGCTAAAGTTCTCATTGCAAAAAATGCTGAATCTAAATTTTTCTCAAGTTAAAATCTACATATCTCAGGCAGGACTTCTTGCAATAATCAAATTATTTCATTACTTCAGATCTATCCATCTGTGTAAATATATATCTAAACCTCAAGGATCTGTGATGAAATTAAACATTATTTGGTGAGATATCTTCCCACTCCTTTGACTTGATTTTTGCTATAGACAAAAGTAGCTGCACAGATCACTACCTCTATTAGCTATAGCTAATATTCTATATTTTGAAAAATGTCTTTTGCATTCATATCATCAGAGATAGCTCATAGGACCCCATCAAGGTGTTGATGCAAAACCTATTGTGTGACTTGTTCTTATATGTTTTACTTAATGAGCTGTATCCACTTTGAAGACTAAATTAGGTTATCATCAGACTAACATGATCTACAAAACATTGTAAAAAGGTTAAACTCTCTTAGATGAGGTTCCTGGATATTTATATGGAATTACAAATGCTGCTGTTAGAAGACTGTCCTTGTACCCATAGATTAAGGCCACTGCATGAACACTCTTTTACAAATCAATATTAATTAAAAATTATTATGATCAGAGAACTAAACAAAGGGCCTATGCTACTGAAGAAAGGGTATGCCCCAGTGACAGATCACTGTTAAAACCTCTCATGCCATTGGGTGATATTTGCCATATGTCCAATGATTGATAGTAAGATTTAATGAGTTCTTACAAGCAATTAAATAATCAAGGGTTCCTGCTGTTACATGGCATAGCTTGATAGAACAGTGACAAATGAGAGAATATCTGCAACCTAATCAAAGGGACATACTTCCTTGGGAACAAAATAATATTATCCACCAGTGCAATCAAAGGACAAAAGAACACAGAGAGGACGCAACAGAATGAGATAAATTTTGTGCTCTTTTCATTATTCTGGCCATACAGTTTCCATTTATTGGATCCTATTAAATCAGAAAGAAAATTAGGCTACTTAAATATGTTTCATTTGTCATAAACTGTTACCTAGTGGCTACATATCCATATCCAGTCACCTTAGGTCTCCTTTCCCCATGAAACACTATCCTAGGTTATGGTTTCTGTATTTTTATTTGGTATTTATTTCTATTGTGATTACTGAAGTCCTGGTTTAGTTTGGGTTTTGTTTTTCACTTTAACTAAAGGAGTACAGTAAAAGTCTGCACTACATAGATTTGTCAAACATTTTTTATTAATGAATTGTTCTAAACGTTACATATATCTATATATCTATACTATATATGCGTGTGTGTATATATATATATATATGTTTTCTTAACTTTTTAAAAAGAAATTATAGTCCATAAAAAAATAAGAAGATCACTGAATCAATTTCAGAATTTCTTGGATTAGGATCATATATACATTTTAATGTGAAGGAGTTAGTACACAGCTTTAAAGTCTATGCCTTAATAAATTTACAGTCCCCTATGGAATGTGCAGTAGAAGTGAAGAGTTTTATCCTGAACTGTAGCCTAGTTTGGCAAGAGAACTTAAAATTTCACCAACTATAGGCTGAAAGTCACTATTTATTCCTCCATTTTAAAAGTAAAATTGATTGTGAATAATGGGTATAGATTATACAGGTAACAGAATATAGATCAGCTTATAGTGATTTTTTAAAGAAATATTTTGTCTTTGTGATTAGAGTGAGACAAAATTATCTACTTGGCTCCTGATTAATCAGTCTTTAAAACCATAATCCTTTAACAGTAAAGCTGCCCCATTCAAATCAAAATGCAAATTTCTGATCCAAAAGATGTCAATAAAATGGCCTTTGACTTTGATGTAATTTTTGCTTTGATTACTAGTAAAGCCCATGATTAAGTATTCTTTCAACTTTCAAAGAATTTCATGTTAACATTAGCTCCACTTTGGATGTGAAATAACCTAATATTTTTATAGTAATTTCTATTCACTAGAAACTCAGAACTTTCATTTTATTTCTGTAAAAAATAAATAAAAATATTTCAAGACTAGATACTACTTTATAGCTAAAATTTTCATTAGAAAATGTAAACATCAGACCATAGTTATTCTGTATTGTATTTAGGTTAGCTAACTGATATGTAGGATAAAAGTTATTGAAATGCACCAGACAACCAACAGAACAATGTGTCTCTATTAATCTTTGTGTTCCGGTATTTAACATGTGATCCATCTTTAGACTGTATAACACATGGCCTTTCTAAATATATACTGAGCTTTTTCCTGGTTTTTTTCTGTGTTGGTGGCACGTGGGAAGGGAGATTAACTCCTCTGGAGCAGACTGACCATGGGGCAGGTTGTCCCAATTCCATCATGGTTTCCCAGAACCTATTTCTCAGACTGGAATGTAAGAAGCAACAAACTGTTGGGGATGATGCATGTACACTGCACAGAAAAACCTCTAGTGGCTTTGGTAGCTAATATACAGAATATTCATGGAATAGCAGTCATGGAATTGTTCACAGACAAGAATGGTTTGGGTTGAAAGGGCCTTTTAAAGGTCATCTAATCCAAGCTCCCCCAATGATCAGGGACATAATTTCTCCCTTTTCTCCCACTTCTAATGGAATGTTCAAAACTGTCTTACTCACAAGGTGGTTTTTCTTTTTTCCCAGCTTTTTTCTAATGTGGGATAAGCACAAGTTGTAAAACCTTGACATTATCAAAAACCCAGCTGTGTTCAACATTGAAAGAAGTATCACTGATTTTACTTTTTCACATGCCAGCACATTTGTTTTGTTTTTCCATACACAAAGAAAAAATTTTCCAGAGTATGTATCATACTTCAGACATTAGTCATACTGCTTAATGCACTAATGGAAGACACTCAGGTACTAACCAAAAAGTCAGTACAAAGAATATATCAAATTACTATAAAACCAAGTTAAAGAAACCAGGAAGCAAAAATCATCTTAATTTTTCAATGATTTAAGTATCTTTAGCTACAGATTCCCTTTTGTATGTGTCTGCTAAGGTAGTAAAAAATTTTAATAAAATCTGACTACGATAAAGCCACAGTTGATAAAAAAAAAAAATTCTTTGTCGGATTTCAGCAGTGGACAATTCTGCTGAAATCAGCAGTAGTACATCACAAAAGTGAGATAAAGATGCTTAAACTAAGGCATGTTTTTAGGTTAAGAAGATCCATTTGGTTTCTGTAAGTCTTAAAAAATAGATTGTCCACCTCAAATATTTGCCTTGATTTTTTAGCCAGCTCCAAATATGTCAAGTCATGAACTCCTTAGATTATTGGTTGAGGTTTTTTGGGAACTTGAGGAATCCTGCTGCTGCAGAGCCACATGCGCACAATGACTTTAATGAACCTGTCAAGTCATGCACCAGTGTGGTTTAACATGGGGATCTGTCAGATTGCTGATCCACTGGATCACATCATGTCTGAAGTTAGTGAGGTCTGAGCTTAATGTGATCTAGTGAAGATAAACTAAATGAGTTCCATATGTAGTGAGTGGCAAGAGTCAAAAACTCTTACTAAAATAAGAACTTGGTTGTTGCAGAAAGCAAACACCCCTTCAAGAGTCATGGAGAGATATCAAATTTTTGGCAGCATTAGATTCCTAAGGACCACCCTCAATCAATACATTCACAAAAAGTACACACCTCATTAGATTCCATACAGATTGCAAAGCTAGCTATAATGTAAAAACAGGCAGACAGTCTGTCTCAATATTATTACAGGAAGGCTTGGTTAAATTAATAGCTTCTCATTGATTAAAAAATCTTGCATTCTACATGTTCTTTAGTTGGTTCCCACCATTACCTTTCAATAACAGAATACGAGCCTTTGGAGAAATGTGGTTATATTGAACTACTGTATTGAAATATGAAGGTACGCAAAATAAGTTGTTTACGTTAACCTATTGTTGTTTCCTGTCATAAAGTTCTCTCCACTTGAAAGATAAAGACAACCCCATCAATGTGGCCTAAACTTTTGTTCTTTGTCAATTTTTATAATATTCCTATATATATAGTTATATATTTATAATATTCCTACAAATGTAGTTAGTTTGGAATTGTCGTTGAACGTGACTCCACCAAATCATTTCAGTAACTACTGAAAGTGAGAAATATTTATCTCCATGTAGCATTTGCTATTGTATACAACTGTCAGCTTTTGATTCTTTGCAATTACTGTACTAATCCTGCTAACAATAACACTAGTTCTGATTCACTACAATGCTTTCCAAATCATAAGGACTCATGTTATGATTCTTGATAGCACGTAGTACTTTGCTAGGCTGAGGTTTTCATGCCAATCATATCATGTACACTCCATCAAAAACTGTTTTGAGAGCCTCTGCTTAAACCTATTAAAATGTATTTTGCTAACATGCAATGTTGGAAGATTTTTCTCAGTGCCAGATCTACTAAGCTGAATT
Source organism: Picathartes gymnocephalus (assembly GCA_013390045.1). Classification (NCBI taxonomy): domain Eukaryota; kingdom Metazoa; phylum Chordata; class Aves; order Passeriformes; family Picathartidae; genus Picathartes; species Picathartes gymnocephalus. Next base: position 80,743 of record WEKY01007759.1, read on the forward strand.
GAAGTACCACAAACACACAAATGAAAACTTATGGTGACCTATTGCTCTTTTTCTTTAGTACTTCTGCAAACTCGATCTACACCACAACCAGTCTTACAGGTCAGATGTTCTTCTGCCAGTCAAACAGGAAAGGAGAAATCAGATGTCCAACTATGCCCTGACGTATTTAGACCTGAGTTTCAACATACTAAGACCTGAGTTTCAAGAAAAATGTTGCTTGTTTTAGTGCAGTGCATATATGTCTTCTTCTTTCTCAACAGAAACACTAAACCAAGCAGCATGTTCTTGGATGCACCGCAAACAAATGTCAGCTGCCACATGTGTAGTGTGACTGAGATATTGGGGTGTGAAAGGGAAGAGACAAGGAGATAGACTTTATGGGGGCAGGACAGCTACGTGATTTTCCTGTCCCTCAGACTCTGGGCTGTCACTTACAGTAGTGCTTTCAAACAAACACTCATTTTGCACACTTTGTGGTTTAGACCATTTTAGGGACTGATTATTGAACCAATTGAAATGGCTGCCTAGAGGTTTGAGTTTATGTCTGGAATAGACAAGAAGGTAGTAAAATAATGCAGAACCACTGCTAGCTGCTCTTTGGATTACTTATCTTCACAGTTCATGTAACTAGTCTTTGAAAGTATTAACTTCAGCATCATCTAGAGATGGTCTGTGCTTTTGCCAGTGGAGTTTTCACTATAAAATATCTAACAGATTACTTTCTCTCTAGAAAAATATGAGTCCATATGCTAACTGAGTTAACTTTGTTGTCTTCCAACTTAATTTTTCATAGAAACAAGTCATTTTGTAAAACCGTCTGCGGTAGCGCTGTGTCCTCATATTGGGCCACTATCCTGATTTTCTGTGTTGACCAGAGTGGTGTGTATGCAACGTGGCAGGGAGGTTTTTCCTTCCCATGAGGCTGTCCCTACCAAGTTAGAGGGGTCAAGTTGCATATTTACTTCCAGATATTCCTCTCGTTGGCCACGTGTGTGCTGACTCTTCTCTTTTTTTTCCCCTCTGTTTTCAAATCATCAGAATCCTGCGGTGCAATTTAAAAATGTTGCTTGGTTCTCAATGAATTCTGTGGAAGTACCAAAGGGAAAGAGTGAGCATCTATATTTGGAATAAACACAAACTATTATTAGACAGAGATTTTGGAAGTAGCTGTAATTTATCTGCTATCAGGAGCAATAGAAAACCATATGGATGATAAAAAACATAACCAGGGCAAGGTCCTTCCTGTGTCTGTTGACAACTAATATGCACCAGGAGGGCAATGCCATATGTTTGCATGTACATTACCACGGGGGGCAGTGACATATGTTCACACGTATGTCACCCCTCTGGCCTGCTGTCATAAGGCAATTTCCAAAGGGCTGTGCTCCCTTGAAAAACAGAAACAAAACCCATAAATGTGAGTCTTCTACATTTTCTTTGTCAGCAGCTTTTCTAGAACTGTCACTGCTGTTTGATGAGCAATCAGAACAGGTACATCAAAGCAACAAAGGCTTCTGTAACCCTCTCCTATATCTCTTCAAGGTATTGAATGGCAAAGGAGGAAAATACAGACATCCCACTAGAACAGTCACACCTGCTGGAAGAGTCATACCTGCTGAAATACTAGACCTGCTGTAAACCCTGAGGATGGTGAGCACGTGCTTCTCCCAAAATATTTCATGGACTGTACTTCTATTTACTTTCTTTCAGACTGGACACATCCTCACATCAGATCAAAAGCAGTTCTTACCAGGATAAAAGAGAGTTTGAGTATAGGGGAGTGACAAAGTGAGAGAATAAAAAGTGTTGTTCATGATACTATCTCCTGCAGTTTTAGGGGGTTGGAGATAAACAATTAGATTATTCTGACCATTCCCCTGGCAGTGCAATATTATTCCTTGCAATGTAATTTCTAGTGTTTAGTTCATTCCATTTAATACTAATCCAAGCAGATAGCCTTTCTGTTCTATCTCTTGGGAGACCATTTATCCCTCAATCCACTTATTCCACTATTAGGTAGATTTTCTGAAATTTGCAGTGTATTTTTCTCTTTTTTAATTTCCTTCCTCTCTTTAATTATCTCTTTTGGTGCAAATAGGGATCATCTTTACATATTTGCATTCCCTCAGAGGTCATGAAGTCTGGCACACAGAGCAGGAATGCAAACTGCAGTATGAAATCTGCTTTTAGAAAAAGGCAACTTGCAGGATATTTTGTTTGGTCTCAAATGACATGTAACTAAAAATATTTTGGACTTTGTGGATATGCCTAAGTTAACTAAGTCTTATTTGGTCTACGTGTATTCCAATACTTAGACTTGAATGCTAGTAACTATATCAAGGGCTTTCTGAAAGTTGTAATAGGAGCGTACAAAAGCTTCTTCCTTATTTTGTGAAAGCAACCCCTTACAGGAGAAAAATGGTGAGAGTCTTCCTCTGGACTGTGTGCTGTTTAAAGCCAAGTCTAATATTCCAGTATCTGATTGACTTTATTTTCCTCTCTATAATTCAAAATTAATGAAACTATGCTTGTCTTGCACTTTTGTAAAGGTCTGGGTGTTCACTAGTCTTTGCTGTGAAAGGATTATGATTTTGGCTTGCCTTTTTCCTTTTCTAGACCTTTTCCCTATCTTAGTATTCTGAAAGAACGATTACAGCGATTTCACCTCCTTCAGTGCCTGGAAGCTTCCCTGTGCTTTAGGCAGCTAAGTTTATAGCTCCAGCACCTCTTAGAAAAACTTAACCGGAAGCTGTGAAAGAGGCAGATAGTTGAGGCAGATCCAGAGCATCATCAGAGGGTGGTCTCTGGGAAAAGCAAAGCAAGCTAAGTCAGAGTAAGTCACAGGGAGGAAAGAAAAGACATGGCGTGCAAGGTGGAGACAGTCTTCCTGTCCTTGGGAGTAACTGGGTCTGCTCAGGTTGGAAGTATCTGGATTAGAGGATGTGGCCGGCAGGACAGAGTCACAGCACAGAGACAGGCTTCGCAGCTCAAGGAGAGGGTTGGAAACCACTGAGGGGATCAATGATGAAACAGCTCTGGCTTCAGAGATGGCAGAAACAATGAGTTCCCGGGGATCAGAGGCTACTGTGCAGTTTGTGGCAAAGTCAAAAGGCCACCGACTTGACGGTGCTTTCCATGCAGGGACAAAGTAATCAAGGAGAGATTTTGGCAGAGATTTCTTTATAAAGCTTTTCTGCCTTTACTAGAAATCCTAAGTTTTCAAATACTTAAAAAAAAATTTAAAAAAACAAACAAAAAAAACCCCCAAAACCAAAACCAAAAACAAAACCAAAACCAAAAACACAACAAAAAAACCCCAAAAAAACCCAAAAACAAAAAACCACAAAAAAAAAACAAAACCAAAAACAAAACAAACAAACAAAAAAAAAACCAACCCTGAAAAGTACTCTCCTTTACTTTAACAAAAAGTATAGATATTTGAAATTGAACATGTTTTTGTTGTTTTCTTGGTATCTCACCATAGGAGAAAAGTCCTAGGCTCCAACTCAAAGAGTCCTAACTCCAGAATCAATACCATTTCTTAATGAGACCACACCAGGTAAGGAAATAAAATTTGAATCCAGTAATTATTTTGAATTAATTTTTAAAATTTATATACATTTTTTTCTCTTTTTGTTCAGTGTTATAGAAGAGTTGAAATGGGTGCTCAGCTTTATTTAATTACCATGTTGTTATGATCACATTACATACACTAACAAAGTAATATGGATCCTTCACTGTTTCTGGAGAGGACAAACAATACAAATTTGGTCTCCAAAATCTGGTCTTCTCATTAGCTTAAATGAAACAGCATTTTACTTTACTTTCGGTTCATGCTCCTACATTTGGCTTTAGCCATCAACATCAGATTTAATTCAAAATATCAACAAGGTATTTCCTGACTGGGCCATAGGGTGAAAATTTCTAGCGCAAAATTAGTAAATACTTTCAAAACCAAATAAATTAGACAAAACTGCAATTGCCTTCCTTATGGATAATCTACAATAGGAAGGCTGAACTTGAACCCAGTATTTATTCAAAGTAGTTTGCTTTATCAAATAAAACAGGTTGGAACTAGAGATCAGTAATTGGTAAAAGGTTAATTGGTTAAGGATACAAACCCAAAGAAAGAGAAACATACCCTTGTTCATGGGAATGATTGTGAGGGAGTGCAAATTGTACAGGAGTAAAAGGAGCAATGAAGGCTTTCAGTGATGTGACCAAAGACAGTAATATAAAGAAACACAAAAAATGTTTAAATTTATTGACTATATTTCAAGATATCTTTAAAAGTCATAAGAAAAAAAAAAAAAAGAGAGGAAACCTAAGAAATCACTGAAGAAGATTTTAGTCATATTAGGAGTCATGCAAGATAATCATAGTAGCAGTGTACATCTGCACACCAATATTTTGAGATATAGACTAAGATATATATAACTTGAGATTTATCGCTAAGTTTGTTAGTTTACCTAAGACCTTTTTGCTAATGGAATATTGTTCCTTCTTTTATGCTAAATAGAGAATTGGTTAATGTGGAGGACTACAAGAACCAACTCCGCAGTTGTGGTGACAGGAAAGGCCTCTCCCAGGATGCCCTGCACTCTTACGCAGATGTACCCCAGTTTTACCTCCCCAATAGGTTCTCTGTCTCCCTGCCCCTTTTCCCCCTTCAAGGTCAGGTTCCAGATTGTTCTCCCTTCCTCGGTTCCCTGTTGATCCCTGTCCCCTAGCCACTCCTTCCCTATCCCCCCGTTGGCCCACACACCCTGGCCCCGGCTGTGTGCCGCCCCTGGGCCCCCAGACCATTGGACCCTGATGCTCTCCCCACCCCTGCCTTCCCGGGAAAAAGCCCTGTACGCGCCCAGTCCTTGGTTCTCTGTTCCTGGTTCCCTTCACCTGTGGCTGCAATAAATCCCGTGGAACTCCATAGGAAAACCCTTCCCGTTCCTCTTCATCGGGGGACGAGAGAGCTGTCCAGTGTGTGTGTGTTCGTGGGAAAGCGTGTCCGTGACGCCGAGCAGCTCCGGGCTGGAGACGCTTCTGGAAGGTCGCGGCACCTCACCAACACCACCACCCGCCGCGACAGGTTATGACTGTGCAAATCAAGATACTCTGTGAGATCTTTCTTATCCGGGTTACAGACTTAGATTTTTCTTTGAGTGCATGTGTATGCACTTCTAACAAATGGTAAAAGCATTTATTTTGTGAATATATGCTACCAGCAGAGTAGTGTAAATTATTATTATTATTTTAATAACCCAGTTGAATATTATTTCTGCTTCTGTAGTACTTGTGTTTCCTACTTTTGTGGATTTGAACCCCCATGGACAGAGGACAAAAATATAAGATCACCTCACTCTAGTTTTGTTACTTACGTTGAATTTTGATTTAATCTTCAATTTTTACAGTTTGTTTCATCTTTATTTTTGAAAGTTGAGAAAAAAGTAGATGTTTTCCCTCCTGTATATGCCTATATAGAAAACAAGTACTCATTTTTATCACCATGTCTCAAAAATTTTGGTTCATTTGGGACTTGGCCAGAACTCTACAAACATCTGTCTCTTGCAAACAGGTTCTAGAGCACTTGGATGGGCTCGAATTTCCACAGCATTTTACTACCTCTGCTCTATCTAAATGTTTTACTTTTGCTTCTAGTGTCTCACAACAGCAATAATCCTGTGAGCCTTGTATTTGTTCCTGACAAATGAACTGTCTCTTATTCACTTGACAAAAGAAATAAACTGTGTTTTGCTGTACTTCATTTCAGAGACACAAATGTCTCATGTGAGTCTATCTCCATGGAGATTGTGATTCAACATAGCATCTGGAAATGCATTTTGAAATCTTATTCCTCCTTTTCTCTGGGACAATAGGCTATCCAGAATCTTATGTGTTTTCTTAGCACCATTCAGCTGATCTCAAACTCCTTGCAACAAAGTTGGTGGCTTGAAAAAATTCTCAAAATTATAAATTGGGGGCCACCTTCCTATTCCTCCCAATACTTTCATCATGCTTTAAATAAGGGGGCATACTCATAGCCCTGCGATATGCCAGTGTTCTCCCTTGTTATTCATAATTTTGTATTTATTTAGTTTTTGAAAGAGTTCTCTTGTAAGAAGTGGTAACTATTTGTCTTAAGGAGGGTAAGATTTCTTTGTTTGTCATGTTATTCCTTGGTTAGGTTGTGTCAAGGGAGAACTAATCTGCTTTAATGATGGAAGTGGCAATTAGTGCTGCTGAGCTATAGTTTCAGTTTTTTGACAGAGCTCCTAAGCTTAATAAATTATGGATCAGTAAAGGAGGAAGGAAGGTCTCAAAACCTGCCTGAGCAGCACATGAACTGGTAGTGCACTACATTGCATCTCCATTCAATAAATGTCCATTTCAGTCTGTTTTTGCGGTCAAGTGTGAAGAAGAAACACCATCTGTAATTAATAACAGTTAAAAAAAATCCATATGCATACATGCCAGCACAAGGAGTGAAATAAGGACAAAAAAGGGGTTGAAACAAGAATAAAAAGTGCTTCAGAATAATGGGGAAGACTCAAACAAACAATCTGTGGGGCGAACAGAAGCCTCCAACACAAAGCTTTGTGGGACACATTTGAGCTAAAGGCCTTTTTAGAACCATGTTCGATTCCATAGAGGTAAAAATATATCATCACACAGGTTATTCCATTGTGTCAGGTAAGGTGCAAGTTGCTTCCTCCATGTATCTGTGCATTTTCCCCACCGAGATTATGAGTATTTGAGCATTTGTGGTTGAAAAAAATTACAAAAACCTACTCTTCTGTGTGTTTATAGGGGCAATATTTATATTTCACCTGTACCTAAAGTATACAACCACTGTCTGAATATTACTTATTTATTAATACTGAATACTACTTTCTTGACAATAAAGCCAGATAAATTTGTATGGCCACTTATTTAGACATGGACTTTTCTGGAAGAGGGTCAGTAAAATATGGCTTCATAGAGGCTCAACAGAGCTCTTTCATATTCTCAAGATTAACTTTCATATTCAGCTTCTGAATCCAGTGTAGACAATGATCATTATATTGACATATAATATTGAAAACCCAGATTCAAATAATTTAGAATAATTTTGAAATCCAAAAATTGAATTGTGGCTCTCCCAAGTGCCAAGTGGACCTCTGAGATGCCACAAGATTGGTGGAAAGGGAGATATTTCTACTCAATCAGTCCCCATTATCCTAGCTTTTATTCAATCGTATACTTTGTATTAAAAATTTTAGTTTTCAAAATTTGTCAGTTTCTGATTAAAAACAAAATAAGTATCTTGGTAATTGTCTTTCTGTATTACAACAGCAAGACTGATTTCAATTTTATGATTTTCTATCGAATTCAATGATGTTCTAAATCAACTCACCCTTCATGAAAACCCAAGTGAGCCAGCAAGGCAGTATCTGATGGGCCTTGAAAAGTGGTGGTTTTTTTCAGACTCAAGGTTTCTAAAAGGAGTGAGCTGCTTTGCATGTAAGTTTTGATAAACTGCTATCCAAAAGTCATCTGAAGAAGTTGCAGTTATCTTGCTTTTATTTGCTTGTGCAGTATTTTATGATACACACATATTAGACTGCCACAGCACACTATGAATATTGCTCTCTTCACAATGAGGACATGGTCTCAGTGTACTGGGTCTAGGGATTTTTTGCATGACTTCACTAGTAACACATTATTTCAGGTCACATTTTATCGGCTAGCTCAACAAGAATGCCAGTGACTTTCACCTTGTTCCAGCTCCCTGTAAACATAGTAATTGCCAAAATTATATTGTCTTTTATTTACTTAACAAGCAGTACTTTTGAAAATAAATAGTCTGGCATGAGCAAACACAAATGCTAGCAGTAGTCATAAGTCTTCCATGCTTTCAAACACAGCTTCTGGCATTTTAAAAGCAGACTGAGAAAAAACTGGTGTGAGGAAGAGATGTCTCAGCCCATTGTCTTGCTTGAACTTTCCCCACAGTAGTCCTGTTGCCATTATTTTGGGCATAGCTCCACCCACGGATGGCAGAAATAAGTACTTGCAAAGCGCTTATTCTGTTATCAATCTGCCTAACCTTGTCAAAATGTATCAGACAGTTTGGTTTCCAGTGACCCATTTTTCTTACCATTACTCTGATCCTTTTCTACCAGGGATGAATGGCTACAAGAGGTTTCTAGTAGCAGGGGAAAAATGTCTAAGGAGCCAATACGTCGCTTTACTCTCAAGTGGACATTGGTATTTTTAACATTGTTTCTCTGGAAACACGTGTCATCACCTTTCTCTTTTACTCTGCGTAGGTCTTGGTCCTGCACACACACTAGCACTTCATGCTGCCCAACATCTGACTAAATGCTTTCAGCTCATTCCTTCTCTGTAAGTTAGGTTAGTGGCTGCTTTCTGGATGATTTCAAAAGGAGTACGCTTGATGACTATGTAACCTAACATATCCTTTGTGGTAGGATTTTCAGCACAACTTTGCAGAATTTTTCCATACAGGTATGAGACAATGGAAGTTCTTTTATTCTAAAGCTTTTTTTTTTTTTTAATTAGGAAATATGTCATCTTACTTTACTATAAAATTAAATATAGTTATCATTTTTAAGTACCATTCTAATTTTAGAAAGTGATAATTTAGTAAGTTAGATGGTCATAATCTGGGAAACAGGCAGAATCCTCTCTGACAGAGTTCTAAACAACTATATCTTCAAATCCCTAAAAGTTATGGCATGCAGTTTTCCCATTTCCCTCTATCCTATTGAGCATATATTAGCCTTTCTTAGTATAAACTATTGAAATTATTCAGCCAGTTCACAGTGTTGTTTTTAAAATGAAAAATGCTATGATCTTTTAATGTCTTCAGTGTTATAATATGTACTAAATTAGCAGAACCCTGATGCTCTGATAATTTACACCACAATGTGCTATTTAAAACTGGAAGCCCAGCAGGAGATTTTATTTTTATTAATTTAGTATAATTTTAAACATTACAAAAATAGCTGTCTCACAGCTTCCCTGCTGAGCCCTAGATTGTTGCCACAGCCTGTGCAATGCTTTATCAGGAGAGTAACATCACTATAAATACTGCATAGTTGATTCTGGTTTCAACACGGAATACAAAAGGATGTGGAAGACTGAAGAAGAGACAAAGAAAAAACAGGGCTTGTTCTGTTTTACATTTTGTCTGCCTTTTTATTTTGCCTGCTTGCTTCTAAATCTTCTTTCTTTACAGGTTTTTCTCTAAGGGTAGTTTTAAATTTGTAGTCAAAGCCAAAATGCTGAAGTTCCACATTGTAGTTAACTTTAGATGTATCACACAATTCTGCTGTAGGAAAATGAGTTTTACTCTACCTCATTTGTCTATTCCCCTGCCATTCTTGTGGACTAAACATTACTGGAATGTTATTGCTCAAGTCTAACATGTATTATAAGAGCAACCTGCTATGAATTGCAGCTTTCCAGTTTTATGTACGCAACTGGCTCACATCTGCTCCCCTTTGTGTCTATTCAGCGAAATTACATTGGCTTGAAAAAAAAAAAGACAACAGTCAGTTACAATATCCCACCTCTTAGCAGCACTAGGGATGGCAGAGCCAGTAGGCATAAGAACTTTTGGCCCTTTTATCATGTTTGTCACTTTTTTGAATGAGCTGAGTTGACGAAAACCTCTTGCCAGGAGTGCCACCTTCCAAGGGAACCTCTGCCCCTTCAACAACGGAGAAGTCTTGGCACTGAAGCAATATTTGCTGTGCAAAAGGTGTGGTTTCAGGTACCAGCATCCACTGTTTGTAATGGAAAGTTGGGATGGACTGCTGGAGGAGAGAACAGACTGTTATTGAAAGTTATTTAAAAAAGATGTGAGTTTCTAAATTTAAATTTATTGTGAAACTCTTCAGTGCTGTATTGTTTATATTTATTTACTGATCAATATTACATTTTATATTGCAGTAAGTTATAGATTAATTTAATTTATTAATTTTTTTACTGGCTGGCTGTATCTTCTACCTGGTTTCCAGGTAATAATATTAAAATAAAATATGAAAAGGAAGCAAAACTCAATTCCAAATCTTTAGGATTTACCATGTGACTATTAAGGCGAAGCATATTTCACTGGCAGACAACTGATTTCCTTGTAAAACTCCTGTAGTTTTCACAAAAATTTTGTGACTTGACAGATCCACAGTAGAAATGTGATTAGTGCATACGTCCCCCATTTGAACTAGAGGACCTTATATTCAAAACATTCTGGTGCTTAGATGCTAAATGTCATATAGATATTGATTGAGTGACACAGCCAATTCAGCTGTGTCTCAGACAGGAGCTGCATGTTGGCCTTTCTGGGGCATAGAAGGCAGGCAACCTCCTTCCTTGATGAGACACCAATTAACCCTAATTAAATCAATATTTTTCTTTGAATCACATTATTACTGACTAAAACTCCCCCTCAGCTAATTAACAGGCATTTGGCCACCCCACCCATATGGACTGAGGGCTGCTAAGAGAACCATTTTCATCACTGAAATATTTGTTGTTAAAAATTCTCTCTCTATCCCTTGTGCTGTGATGTTTACACCTGTGTACACACATGCAGGAAATAAAAATTCATTTACACCTCTCTTCTTTTTCCACAACTGCTAGGAGGATGTGAGTGAGGTAAGTCATTCCAAGGATATTGGAGGAAATGAGGCATGAAATAAAAGCCTTCCTGCACTATCTGCTGATCCTCAGGAATGTAAGGCAACCTGCTGAATTAAAGAGAAGCATCCAGGCTATTAAGTAAGCCACTAGGACAGTGAGGAGCGAGTCCTCTGTATGAGACACTCTCCTCAGATGGTGACATCAATGTCCTCAGAACTATCGCTCCAATGATCATGAGATCTGCAAGGTGTCTCATGTGTTATTCTTGTTCTTGGCAATGTCAGGGGACTTAAAAATAAGATTTTACATGATTTACCTTTTTTCCCCTAGACATTTCATGAACTGGGTATACTCACTAACAGTGTTACAAATAATGTAGTATTGGGCAACTCTCTGCTCTTAATATTATTAGTCATACTAATTAAGTTAATCTAGTGGATCAATCTAAGCAGTGTTCCAGGTGTTTCATGAACAAAAGCTGAAGGACTCCGAATGGCTTGTACTGAACAGTGTCCTGTAGAAAAAAAGTGGGATTTTGCTACTTAACACTGGAATTTTCTTTTCATCTGGTGGAAAATCCTTGTCCAAAGTAGTTGTGCTGTTCGCTCAGTAGGCTTGCATGACAAGGTGACTCAGGACAATACTGCCACAGATTGGTAGTGGAAGAGGTTTTGGGTTAGGAAGGTTTGGAGGTCTTGCTCTGAGGACAATGCAACAGCCCTATAGAATGATAACTATCTTGAAAGGAAGATTGATATATTGGTGTCACTGTCTTTCATTAATTTGCAATAGGAAAGATGATACTGCAATATTGATTGGACCAGCATGATTAAACTCAGGTTTAATATTGTTTTCATGTCGAACCAGAAATCTTCATCCTATTAGTCCAAATAGCACAAGTCCTTCCTATATATTTCAGCAATAAAATCTAACATTTCTCGGTTATTCCAAAGTACATAGAAAATGTGTATTTTTCTAGTTCTCTTTCTTTTCATACCTCGTTCATAATACTGCTACAGAAGCAAAAATATGAGAAGATTTCTGATTTGTATCTCCAAGAACCAACCTATTGAAAAATAGACGTTTTTGGTGTGGAGAGCCATGTACATTGATATGGAAAAAAGCACGTATAAACTTAATGTTTTGCTTGTGTCGTAAAATGGGGATTTTTACAGCAGAACATATATGGACAGCAGGTTATGACTTCTGCTAAGAGTACTACACATGTCTATACTGTTTAGGAATACCACATTTTTTTTAAAAACTTGAAATTAAATGTGTTTTCTGTGACGAACACTACATTTCAACTCTCCAAGACTGGTTGACAATTCACTATATTGTCGTGAAGAATGTCCATATGAAATAGCTTTGAAGAATCATGCTGTTGTCATAAATTATATTTTCAGTAATCTATACCTAAATTATGTATTCAATTAAAGGTACGTATGTTTTGATCACATTTGCTTGAGCACAGTTTGACTAAGATCACAGGCATTGCAAAAAATATTCTAGATATACGAAAAACTGCTTGAACCTTTTTCATTGTTTCTTAGTAAGGCACATACAGCTTTTTATTAAATTATTTTCCAAATGTTATTTTGTAAAGAAATTTAATAAAATTTACTACTCTGCAATCCATTGAGCACTTCCTAATTTAATTTTCATATTCTGCATTTCCTGGGATTTACAATTAAAATTGTGATGAGCCAGACATTCAAACTCTTACATGTGTGAGATTTTATTATTTTTTTAAGCTGAACAATATCAACAGGATTTTGGTTTTATAAAATATTTTCAGACAAAAAGGTGCAAGTGAGGCCTTTTATACATAGATGATGAAGTTTTTACTAAGCATAACAAACTTTTTTCTCTTTTTCTTACCTCTTTACACACTCAACCCATTGGCAAAATAGACTGCTTATGCCAATGCCAGATACAGTTAATAGAAAATAATAGTTCTGATGTTTTATACTCTCCGACATTGATCAAATAAAATTAAAAAATCCTATTCTCCAGAACAGACACTCTCATTAAAATACTTGCAGATTTATTTCCATAAAACTCAGCATGTTTGTAACCAAGAAAGAGCCATTGTGCTCAAGAGTTAGCTCATTTTACTACCATTTTATTATGCAAAATTCTTCCAGATCTTGACAGATGAATATATTTATTTCTTTTACAGTAATAACGCTTTATTTTTATTTTGCATTTAGGACACATCTTGAACCTTACAAAATACTGCTAAGCTTGTATTCATAATAAACCTTAGGGTTCACCTGGACCTTCTAATGTTCCTGCTAGATGGAATCATTTATCGTATCCTGAGCTTGGTAAGGATATTTTAACTAGTCTCTGAACTAAGTCCTTATGCTCTAAAAGCAGCAAAGGCAGCAATGTTTGCGTTTATTCAGTCATTCAGCCAAAACCTTTCACTCAGGACTCCAAGAAGCAACTTGCTATGTATGTTCAAGCCTTCACCTATATAGATCTCAAAGTTTTGTAGTACTTTAAATTGAGGTTCTTTTGTATGGTTTCAAAGTAGCTTCTCTTTAGGCTTTTATTGGAACCAATAATATACCTAATTTATAAGATGACACATTTAAGGACTGAGAGCCTTCTGTATCTTCCACCATACAGAAAAAAAACCAAATCCAGATTCTGTAGACATCACTAGGAGAGCATCACAAACAATTGGCTCCAAAAGCCAAAAAAGCACACGGGGCAGTGCAGTGCCAGAGGAGATGTAGACTCTGAGTGCTTTGTAGTCCAGCTGCAGTTGTGAAATAATATTTGTTACAAAAAAACAGGTCTATTAATTTTCAGAGCCACGGGTCTGCCTAGGGTCCTCTCTTGGCATTGGAAGTCAGTACTCTGTCACTGGATTTCTGTCAGCAGTGAGTTGTTTCTCGGGTGTTTAATTGGGAAGGAGAAAAAGACAAGGCTCACCCATCTGATGACTGGGGATGTCTTGGTGTAACACGATACAGCTGATCCTCTTGGATGCAGAGCCTTGCTCATAGCAGACTGGATTGGAGTGTAAAATGGGAAATGGTGTCAGAGTGAATAACCTGTATGTGCACGTAGTGTTGTCTTCACTGCACTGTTTCTGGACTTTCCAGCACTATTTCAAGGCCTGTTACAACACATACGTTTGCTGAATAAAAAAATATAATTCAGATCTCAAGCAATAATTGTGTATATGATTAGGGCCTAAGAAAACACATTATAATTCAGGCGCAATTCTTATTAATATTATTGACAGCAGACTGTTCTGCTTTTATTTTATTTAACTTTTTAAGAATTATCTTTGAGTGGCTCCTAAACTTTGCCTAGAACTTAAAGAGCTGATTTCAACATAAAGGGTTTTCAAGGAAGAAAATAAATGAAACCATACCTGTGCCAGATTTCATCACTGAGTAGCCTTTTGATCTTTTCCAACAGATATATTTCTAGTACCTACTGACAAGATGCCAATCTATGACAGAGACAAATGAGCCAGGGAAGCAAGTGCTTCGTATTACAAACAAAAAACCATTTTTGTCCATCTCTAATCACTGTCTCAGCCACAGTAGCTTAAAAGGAGGATAGAGGACAAGTTTTTGAGGACTTTACATAGGACTCAAAAAAATCCCATGAATAAAAACAGCACCATCTCTTAAAGAAATTATGATCTTTAGTGTCTCTCCCAGCTTTTCATAAGCCTGTTGATATACATTCTCAAGGAGTTCTACTGGTGTGCAATTAAAATGAAATACTAATTTGTATTAAAAAAAAAAAAAAAAGACTGTGCTTGCAGAATATAACTCAGTTCTAATGAATTTCACAATACACTCATTCAGTGGAAAAAATACTTTCTTTAGTCAGCAAAATCAATTTTCTGGTCTCTGAATGGACATTTTATCCTCTTCTGCTCTGATCTTCTGGTGGCATCATGAATTTCACAGACAGCTTTGTGTATCAGCAGAGTGCTCCAGAAGAGAGTTTTCTCAGCTAAAAGTACTTACTATTTCTCTTTAAACATCCGTGTTCTAAGTTCCTGAATTATAACTTTGAACCTAATATTCCTACAGTATGATTGTACTTACAGTGTGCAAGCGGCTAAGGTAGGGTTAATCAGTTCAGACAATACCATGGGTGGTTCTGACTACAATTTATGTGGACTATATTGTGGTTTTTTCACAAGAGTTATATATATTTTATTCGTTTTGCACCTCACCATTCCTGTGCCTTTGCTGTCACTCTCCCCGATTTTTTTGCTGAAATTTCAAATTGTGTTATGGCAGATTGAGACATTTAAATTGTATTCCAGGTGCTAGTGGTCTTCAAAATAGGAAATATTCTGAAATATTTGTTTCCATTTGTTGTTTTCTTTTCTTTTTGTTTGTTAGTTTATTTCTCTTATTTACTGTTGAATGCTGGTATTTATTCTAGTCTGCTTGATATAAGCATTGACATTAAACTATTCTAAGAGAAATTGCTCAAGTGAAAAGAAGGGAAAAATATTCCTGTTAGAGAGCATCATGATAAAATGATTACATATGCTCACATAAAATGAAGATTTATGTTATTCCGTCTCTGATAAGTTCAGTATTTCTGTAACTGTCACAGAGGGTAAGACAGAAATCTTGTTAATTTTCTAGAGAACAAAAGTAATCTCATATATTCTGGAAGCCATCAGTGACATCTGTGCCACACAGCAGAATAATCTTATGTGACATGGATTAAGGTGTACAGTGAATTTTTAGCTAAACTAGGAACATGTTCTGAGTAAAAATCTTAACAATCAAAGATGAAAACATGCCAGCACTTTGAAGATTATGTTTCATCTTCTACTACTTTGTATTTCCTTAGTTTTCCCTATTGTGAAAGAAAATTAAGGAATTAAGTTTTATCTGAAAAAAATTATAATTATTTTCAAACATTGCATATCCAGCTTTATCTGTTTATACATTAAACAATATTCTTGTTCTGTTGTCAACATTACTGAGCTTTTTCTACCAATGCATCACAACTATGTACTAAACTGTATATTGAAATCTATGCATTATGTAGATACCAGCAATGTTTATTTCACATGGGTTTTGTTGTTTGGGTTTTTTTTCCATGAGACTGGAATAAAGGATGAACACTTTGGTTTACAATCTAATTTGGGGGAAATGAGAAGCGATGAAATGTCATGAAAAGAAAAAAAACCTCTGAAAAAAAGCAGAACTATTACACAACACAAATAAAACAACTCCTTCTCTGTAACTCGTAAACAACACTAATGTCCATTCCTATTATTCACTTATTTGTAAATAACTGACATTATGGCTGTGCTTAAAGTCAAGCAAGAGTGTGGACACCTGTTGCTCCTTACCCTGTAATTCCTCCACTGTGCAGCCTTCTAAAGGGGATCCTGAATTTGTCCACCTCACATCAGCAAAACTCTCACAAAATGGGAGAGGAATTTGCTGAGCAGAAACCTCCAGGACCACCCAATTCACACAGAAAGTAAGGGTATAACTGTCAAAAGAGAAAGGGCTAGAGCTGGCTTCTGTCCCCTGCCCTGTGATCTCTTCCTGCAGCACAGCTAGTGCCTTCCCAGGCAGTGGGATAGAAAGGGCAGCCAGGCTTCATGTCTGCTCCAAGGAAAATGCAACTATTGCCACTTTGGGGAAAACCTGGTTGAAACTGACAGTTCTCCAGGCAGATTGCTCAGTCCAGTCAAAAATTGGCTGAAGAATAAGAAACAAAACTCCCTGAAAAAACCTTTCTGCATCATATCAAGTAAGACACAAATCTGTAATACTTACAACAGCAGTGGCACTGTTATAAAAAAATGGCATCGAACAGCAATATCCGAGGCTTCATGAACACAGCTTACAATGCCTATAGCACACTATTGCAGTTGCAAATGACATATGTAGTAAAAAGGGAAAACACGTTTCTTTTTATACATTTAGTTTGTAGGTACATATTGGTTAAATCTGCTCTGTTTACATGGATTTCTAAGGTATCAGCCCCAGAAATCATAAATCTCAGTAATGCATATGGGACGAAAACACTTACTGCACCTTTGTAGCAGAGTGTTTTAGCTTTTGAAACTCCCATAAATATATTTCCATTATCTGTCTCAATTTTCTTTGATATCTAAAAGTGTATATATCATTTAATTCATACAAAAATATTTCAAAGTTCTGTCCTTTTCAAATCAGTAGTAATACTTTTATTTACTTAAATAGACTAATTATTTTTACCCTCAAAAATATAATCATTCTACGTTTCCCCAAATGAACTTGTGGAAATAATTTCT
Organism: Picathartes gymnocephalus; assembly: GCA_013390045.1. Lineage (NCBI taxonomy): Eukaryota > Metazoa > Chordata > Aves > Passeriformes > Picathartidae > Picathartes > Picathartes gymnocephalus. Next base: position 97,682 of record WEKY01007759.1, read on the forward strand.
AAGCTTGCTTCTTTTCTCCTATTAATTATTTTAGCAATGATTTCATAATAACTTACTTTCACAACTGCAAGAAAACAAAGAAATGCATTCACCTTTAATATAGAACTCATTTTCTGTCCACCAGAAATTGTGGGTCTGTCCCACAAGATATACAAACTTAGAGTTGATGTGTTTTGGGGTGAGATTTTTTGCATGTGTGTTTTGTTTTTTAAAAACCATGAAAAATAGAAATCTATATATCAGATGAGTTGTAAGAACTTGTGGCTCTTGGAAGTTTGTATTTTTATTTGTTGAGTAAATGCATTAAAAATTTTCTGTTAAATATTTTTATTGGTGGAAACTAGAAAATATGGGCATTTTCTGTGTGTCATAACTAGATTTCACAGGTGCCTTTTGAGAAGTATATGTAATGCCATACTTCACTTTGTGATATTTATTTGTGCAGTAAAATTTTATATGGTATTTTCTTATAAAACAAATTCCTGTCAATAAGGCTTTTGCTTAAAAATAGTAATACCAAACCCATGTGTCTCAGTCCAATTGATTTTTCTGATGAGAACCTTAGAGAAAGTTGTTATTATTTTTTAATCCATTACACAGGCACTATATGAGAATAAACCAATGCTGCAGTTTTAGTTTATTGTATATCTCTTTTACATTGCCCTTCATTTTGTTCATTCCCCACCAAAGAACAACCAGTCAATCAAAATTTATTAGCTACTGTTGACCTATTTGGAACTAGTTAGAAATTGTGGTCTCCTGCCTTGTCCATTTAGTGAAATTTTCTGTGTAGCTGACAAGAAATACTATCATGTTTGAGAATTTGCATTCACTTTAGTGTTCCCCTAAATTTAAGGGCTTAAGAATAAGTTTCGGACTTCCTGTATTGCTATTAAAGGAGAATGAAGGTCCTGTTTAATTTATTAAAGATGATGGACTTGCATTATTATTAGAGTAGGAGTATTTTATATAAAAGCCGAAGGAGGATGTTCATTTATAAGGCAACTTTTCCCAGAATTTAAGTGGGTGGTAACAGATAATGGACAGTTAAAATGTGGTGTTAGTCACCACTTAACATCATGAGCTATGGCTGAAGTAGGTGAACACCTCTGCGTGCACTGCTAAACGATCCTTGGAGTAGGCAATAGAAGAAACTCTGACTGGACTCTACAGATATGAAGATATGTCTATGTTTTACATTTAGTTTAAAATAATAAGGCAGTCCTACATGTGGATGATTGACAAATTATATGTTTTCACTCTGTCTTACAAACCAAAAGCAGGAAAATGAAAAATATCTTGCCTATCCATCAAAGAATTGAATAATCCTTGTATTTTCCTTTGCTCATACTGACTGACTAAGGATGACTCCCTCCGCTCCTCTGATGGGCAGGATGTCATATCTTATTGTCTCAATACAAATGTTTCTGAAATAGGATAGCATTTACTGAAAATGCCCTTATTTTAGTAATAAATTTTCTAATCTGATGTATTATTTATTAAATAACTTCTTAGGTGACTCTGTGTATATTTTAGTATAAACTCTTATAAAACCCATTTTTTATGGTCTCACAGTGCTGCTTTTCCCTTCTGAATAAAAAAAAAGGCAGAAAAAAAAAATTATTCTGCAAGTGAAGTCCTGAAAAATATTTCTGGAAGTAATCACAACTTTGGATGTTATTAACACACAAACAGGAGAATTCCTAGTTCATAACGACCTTTAATTCATATGATAGATACCCCAAGTCAATACTGAGTTTTATCCTCAAAAAAAATTATATTAAAAATTATCTACTGAAATTTAGAAAATTTAGGAATAATACAAGTACCATTATTTTTATTCTAAAATAGCCCCTAAAATGATAAGGAGCACATTGATTCCTTCTTAAAAAAAATTGCTTTGAGCGAAATACCTTGCAGTTTTGCCTGCCTTACATCTCTACACCGTTCCAGTTGAATGTCTCTGTTCTCAATATTGCATCTTTCTTTTATTATTAAGGATTTAAATTAGTGTTTATCAATACCTGTAATAAAGGAACCTGGGAGAATCTCCCATTGAACAGTCTCACACCTCAAACTTCTATTCTTTGTATCCCTTTTTGCACAATAACCACATTAGAGCTCCTGCTTGAAACATAACAGGTGCTAAATCTGATGCAATCCTTGTCACTACCTACTAAAAAATTTCTAAAAAAAAAATTTGTCTCACAACAGAACTGTATAAAGTTCATCCATGTGTAAATGGACCAAATCACTATACAAAGCCTGATTTTGTTAACGGTATTCAAAAGAAAAATATCTTTCCCTTTAGGTAGATAAATGCACGTATTGTAGGTGTATAGTGCTGTATAGAGCAATATGAAGCATAAAAGAAAGACACACACACACACACATGTAATAATGGAGGAGCATGTGCCTCTCAGGAAGGAGCAGTAAGGGGGTGCGAGCAATGCCTCCCCTGCTCCCCTCGAAGGCTCTCACAGAGGAGTTCAGCTCACAGCAGGGCTCAGGCCCGTGCCTTGCACCAGCACAGCAACGCCCACCCTGTCAGTCTGCAATCTGGTGGTTCCTGTGGTCTGTGCAATGTGTGGGGAGAGCATCTGTGTAATCTTAATATCCAGAAAAAATCACAATGCATAAGCACGAACTCTCAATCAAAATGGGAACCAAGTTCCAAAATGTTTTGCTTTTTCTTTGGTTTATGTTATTAAGTTTTTGTCCCTAATTATTTCTCTTATAATCTCTCTAGTATGAGGTTTCACAGGAAGTTCGACAACATATTTGTTTACTTGAGGCTTCAGCTCTTTGCCTTTGCCCAGGGAGACCAGGCGAAGTCAGAAGTTTAACAATTTTATTCTTATTCTTGGTTGCTATCTTAACCAAATGAGCCTTTTGAGCTTGTCTTGAAGACTAGATAAAGAAAGCTTTAAGGAGAGAAGTAAAGATAATCGAAAGTAAGCAGGACGCCTAAAAATGTGTTTCTTATTTCTTAAAGCCAGCAGGACTGATCTTTTGCACACAATGAAACCTCAGTTCCCAGTACAGGGATAGTTTATAAAGACAAGTTTCAATGTTGCTGGTTGAAACACACCGTATTCAGCTCACTCTTGACCCACCTGCAGTGGTGAATAAAGTTACTGAGAGAGGAACTGCAGCCTATTTTTCAGCTTGATATTTGCTGGTGAATATCCTGAAACACTTGTAAAGCTGTTGATTCTTTGGTGTTTTTCAGACTATTATAAGTCTTTTTGCTACCAGTATGACTCTCACTCTTTCTGTAGACCTCAAAACTTCTGGCCTCAGACACATTGTGCGGCAGCAGGGTCCACAGGTAGCTGCACTAAGAATATAACAGTCTTTCCTCATTATGTCTGAAAGGGTTGCAAGTGAATCCTATCTGCTCTTTGCAGTATGAAAGACAGTTAATACCAGGATCAGATTTCAATCCAAATCCAATATATTATTTCATATTATTCTCATGTGACTGTCCTGGTGTGTGTGTATATGTATATATGTATTTATAAGTATCTCTTTATATAAATTGCATCAGTAACCCTAAATGATGTGAAAATTGAAGGTTTTTTACAAAAATATTGGACTTTGTATGTACTAATGTATATGACATTTTGAAGAAAACAACCCATAGGTAATACGGTGGCCTAACTCCAAAATCCACCGGCACCAAATTTATGGGTTTTTTTACCTGTGACAAGACATTAAATAGAGTGAAAGAATATTGCTTGCCTAGTTGCCACTTAATTTTTAAAAATTGTTATTTAAGGTTCATAACCCAAATGAAAAATAACTTTGGAAAAGAAAGAAGAAAGTCTTTGTTGTTTTTGGTTTTATGTGTATGGAGGACTTGCTGAAACTTTTTAAAATATCTTGAAATAATCATGAGCGAATATGTCCGACTTCTTCTGGCAATGGCTCAGAAATGTGAAACTATTGTCATCTTGACATTCACCACTGATAAACATACTATGCACACTAAGTCAAAATGGGTATAAAAGTGTGCCATGTGACAGGATAGCCTTTGCCAAATGGGCTGACCTGTAATGAAAAAGCCAATCCTCTTCCTCTTTTTCTTTTTTTTAACTGAAAAAAATATAGCAGCAATAATATGGGTAAAAGCCTCAATAAAATCTGTCAGAATTGATTTTTAGTGACACATAATGTCTGGCAATCTAAAGCTTTATTTTGCCAACTGTTTAATCTGTACTACAAGTAAAAGTGTTCCATATGTATAACTTCCCATTTCAGTGATGATCCTGTTTAAAGATTTGTTCCAGCAGCATTTATTTAATGACCTTTATAAAGAATTTTCTCATTCTTCTATGAGTTATATTTAAACTAGGGAATAATAAAATTAAAGTGCACAATGGGAGAAAAAAAATCTCCATTACCCACTACTTTTTTGTTCAAAAATGTAATTACTTCTTAGGCAACATTAATGAGGAAACCTGGGAATATAGGCATTCCAATGTCAGAAAGAATAATAAACCAATGGTCATTATTTACATCCTTTTAATGTCCTTTCATACATTTTTTTGTCACGTAATACCTGTGAAGAAAACTCACATGCACTGCAATATCCACTGCTATGGCTCCCTTATTCTATTGATTTAAATATCTTTTTGCTTGTCTCTACCCAACAGGAAGTATGAGGTCATTGCTATAGCTGAAACGCATCTTGATAGAGCACTATTCAAACCAGATATACACCACACTTTTTATCGTATTTTGAATTATTTATCTGTCATGGGAAATAACAGAAGAGGAAGGAGTTAGCTGGGTGTTTGAAAGGAATGTGGCAAAAGCATTAATGTGCAGGTCCAGCTGCACAAAATCAGATGTCGAGTCCTGCTACAAAGGGTCAGAGTCAGTGATGGTGGTAAAGCTCTTGGTAACACCAGGAGAGCAAAGAGGCTCATAAATCCAGAGAAAGGCTATCACATCCTGTAAACCAGGTACAGGTGAAACTAATTTCCAACGGACCATGGAATAGGGCTGCCTGAAACATATGTTTAAAACTGACACATATGCACAACCCTGCCATTCAGAAACTTTCATATATCTGTATTAAGTACTGAGGAAAAGGTTAATCAAGAGTGCTGTATGACTTAAGGAAATGCATAGAGTGGCTGGCTAACTTGATTCATGTGTCCCAGTGACAAAATTCTTTCCTGTAGTTCCATAATTTCTGGGTTCTTAATTATCTGGTCTTCTGTGCAAGTGTGTGTGTATTTAAAAAATGGCCAATAAAATTTCGGTGAAGAAACACACTGTTCATTCCTTTCAGGTTTATTTTAAACCTATTGCACTTAGGTTTCAGCTAAATCAATTTTTCATGAATATCTACTCTAGCAGATTACACCTCAAACCAGTTCAGATCTCCAGAGAATTAAAAAGAAAAAAAAAGGAGAAAAAAATAAAAGAAAAAAGAAAGAAAAAAAAATATTTCTCAACAAGTAACACCCCAGGAAAAAGAAACAGGGTTTTTAATTGCTTTGTGCGCTCCATAATTGAAGGCAGGCACCTTCTTGAGGCACTCACTGCCAGGAGGAGTGTGACTCCACTTGGCCCTGCCTAATTAATCCTGTGATACAAACCTTCTGGCTTCAATTTTCACATTTCTGTCTCTTTTTAGAGGTGATAATAAAACTAAAAATTTATGTTGGTTACTGTATGACTATAACCGTGCCAGCAGAACACAAATAAACCCATATGGATGAAAGAGACCTTGTCTTCCCATCCCTGGCTTCTCTGTTTTGTGATGTGTACAGGGACACGCTTTGTGCTAACAAGAAAAGGTAGAGAACGATTCAGTAGCAGGAAGGAAGTACAGGTCAACTGATTCTTGTGATAGTCTGCTCTGCTCAGATGACTCACTGAAGCATATGTCTTATTTGTTTATTGACAAGATCTCAAAATAGAAGTACGCACTCTGGAAGCTCAGTTGAGCTGGCTACAAATCACAAAACTGCAGAGCAGCTCTTAATGAAAGACAAATTGTGCAACTTAGCCTTTAAAAAGCAGTCAAGGCTGTTTGTGCAGATGCCTTCAATCTTCATAGCTTGCATACTGTGACCTGCGCTCACTCCCTTACCAGTGCCTAAAGAAAGTAATAGAGCATCTTTATTTTCCATAGAATGCTGGGACACCACTATTATTATTATTATTACTAGCATTATGAGGCAAGGATTTAATTCTTGGACACTGAGAAATTGTATTTACAAACACACAGACACATACGTAGCAGTTATGAAATACAGTGAGACAAATTCTCTTTTTACTAAATTGTGTCTATTTTCATTGCATTATATAGAAGGTAGATTTAAACCATACTGTATTACAGTGGGAAGGGTTTATCTTGCCAAGTGAACTAGAGAAATAATCTTCCAATAGAGCTGCTGCTTTTATTTAGAAGTACATTGCTGGTTTCGTTCTGCTCATCCTACTCCCAGGACCCAAAAATGCAGTTCTGTACATTCAAATTCCTTTATGCAGTTGAGCACAGTAGGATTGTACCATGGATTTGATCATTTTCATTAAGAGACATACTGGACAAAGAAGGGAAAAAAAAGAAATTATCTTAATTTTGCTACTATTGTTTTTCTCATTTCCTCGTCTTGTAAAATGTCAAAGGTCTCTAGGGATATTGTCTTAAAAAAAGTAATATATTTTAGGGTAACAAAATGCCTCATCTTTGTGGTGGTGTGCAAGCTGTCTGCCACACAAAATTTGGGAGGATCAGTGTGATTGGAAAATTAGGATAATTTTGCTGCCAAACTCTAGCAAATTGCTACTGAGCATCTACAAACTTTTTTTTTTTCTGGCTTCACACTTCAATGCATTGGGACAAAAATTCTCTATGGATGGCAAAAAACTCAGCCCTTTGCAGAAATTTTAAGTGCCCTTTCCAAGATGTGTTGGTGTTAAAGTTTGATCTGAATGTTTTGAACAATTCACCCTTGTTTCAGCAAACCCTGGTTTTGGAAAAGGCATTACTATTACAGCTGAATTTTTACCCACAAACAGAATAGCAAGAACAGTTGAAACACTTGGAACAAGTGCAGAAAGAAACATATAGCTCCAAGCACAAAGCACATGTGGCATGGCTCAGTGTTAAATACAAGGCTATCCAAGACAGCCTAAGTGGGAGAGGTGTCAGAAACAGAAAAAGAGATTATTACCCCACAATCAATGCTCTCACTGGACAGGCCTTCCTAGGGAACAACTGCTGCTCCACCAGTATGTTTTGGAGAAGGAATACAGTTTGTTTTATCAAATGTTTAAGGAGCAGACATGCATAGATAGATTATAGCTAGACAACTAACTAGAGTTTTTGTGGGAGCAGGATGGTGGGGAGAATCCCATATTAATAAAAATATATACAAAAAGAGATGGGAAAATTCTTATCACATAAATATAGGATGTTCCAGAGAAAAGAACCTGTATTTATTGATTATTTAATGTATATTCTACTTTAAGAGACTCTGGATTATTTAATATCTTTGTTTTTAAAATAATGAATCTGAAGCCAATATAAAGAGTTCTATCAAGTTCTCATGGAATTTTTTACATAATCTGTTATTGAGCTGCATGTAGACCAGGTCACCAGCAAGTACAGAATGTAGGGGAGAGTTTGCCCTTTGTTAATTTCTGGAGATGGCAGGATTAGGTCACTTTCTCTGAATGGAGAGTGATACTTAGTCTCCAAGAATGCTTTTCACAGCCTTCTCAAAAATAATGCAAATATTTTGTAGCATTTTGTAATACCACAAATAATTGCACAGAGAATTGGCTTAAACTTGGTTCACTGTAGTGTTTAGTCTCCAACACTTTGTCTAAACTGTTCTTTTGCTGGAAAACTTGGGGATTTCTTTTTAAACCAAAAATTAAATCTCCATCTCCCACAAGGAATTGCAGTATTTCTAAACAAATTATGTCTGTTTCATTTTAAAATATTTTTTCAACCAATCCCATTTCCATGCTCTCTAGCTAAACAAGCATGTGGGATTTTATCTGGCCCTGATCCATAGCAGATTTGTTACCATGAGTCCGTGGGATAAATTTTCAGCCTTCACAAAGCATATCAGGTAAGTCCTATCTCAGCTCTCAGTAAGTTCTGCTGTGGTTAGACCCCACAGCATCACACCAGGGGTTAAAGATAAGTAAGCAGTGGCTTCACAGCCACTACAGGGAAGCCCAGCAGCTCAGAAGCAGCAGTAAAATGGGGCAACTAATCTAGGAAGGGAATCAGATCCCCCTGAAAAAAAAGTCCTATTGGTACAAATGCTGCCTGCTAAAGACTAACAATGTCTTCATTTATATTGACATGAATGTGAGAGGAAGAGGCAAAATAATGATAAAGTGCATTTAGCATAGTCTTTTTGTCTAGGGTTTTGAAGTCATCCTCTTTGACTTGGATTATGCGATGTATTCGAAATATTTCTACTACCACTCTTTGAATGACAGGACTCTATGTAAAATCATATTTCAAATTAGGGCTTACGTCCCATTCCAATTGCACTTCTGTTTAGAAGTCTCACAAAATCTTTCCTTTTATGTCATTTAGTAGTATGCCTAACCAGGATCAGAGGGTGAAGAAATAGATCATTGTAAAGTAAAAATAAGAAAAGTAAAACTGTGCCTAGACTACAATAAACATTTACCATGTAAGCGTTTAAGTTTTTCTTTTTATTAATTTAATTTAAATAGCTGTTTTAGACTATGATATATATATACAATTAAATGTCTGACAAAACTGTCATTGTAAATAGTAAAGATAGCTATATTATTCCATATTAATAAAATCAAATCAGGGAAACTTTCTGAAGAAAAGCTACACTCAAAATTCTGGAGACATAGTAACTCATAGCAAAATGTATTACAAAATAATGTAAATAACATAGGATAAAATATAACGAATCTGGGAAATCAGAGCAGAGGTTAAACTTCAATGTAATCTCATTACAATAAAATATGAAATCATACTGATTATCTCACTCCTGTTGATGCAGCTGTGCAATGACACAAATGTAGTAAATATGATTATAATGAAACCATTTACAGTTTTTGTTCTCTTACAAGATCGAAAAAAACAAAAGGACTGCCTATGCACTTTGCTCCCTCCCTACTCCCAAATAAAATGCTTGCAAAGTTTATACAGTTCCGGGCAGGTTGAACATATGTAGATTATAAAGTGTTGCAGGGATCCACAGATGTGTTACAAATTACGGTCCAAATCGTGACCCAGTTTGCATGCCTATGCAGGATAGGAGGGAGAATAAAGGAATAAAACTCTCCTTTATTGCTAATACCCAGGGGAGCTGTAAGGGGTGAATAAAAAGAATAACCACAATAGGGAATCTTGCACTGTATGACCTAGTTGCACCAGCATGTAAGAGCTCAGGCACTGAAAGGGAAAGCCAGGAGACTCATTGTCTCTCTGAGCCACAATTTGCCTCTCCGTTCACTTTAAGGCAATGCAAAAATATGCTTGGCTTTGTTCAGGGCTAAAGAGTAGTCAGGACCCAGCAGTAATTATTTCTGTGAAAACTAGTTGATTTCTATGTGTAATATTGGTATCCCTTTGAACAAATAAGGCAATGCCATTGTGTTAACCTTCATAATAAGTATGATTCTTTTGGTTGTGTCATGCCTTCTACAATTAAGCCCAATACATAAAGCTCATTCCCTTCCACGCAGCAGTCAGAGATTGGATCTATTTCCTGCCATGTCTTTCTATTTTATTGCAAACAGTTCGAGCTTCAGCAGAGTCTTAGCTTTGCAGATGAACAAATTACTTCCATCAATGTGAAATGTGATGAAGATACCTCAAGCTAAAATGCAGACTTGTGAGCACACTATGTATCAGGTTATGTATAGAGCAAATTATAGAAACAATTAACAACAACAAAAAAATACTAGTTTTAATTGACTACATAAAGGAGGAAGAGCATTCTTGAGATATATAATACAGTCCTTTCTTTAAAGCAGAGCATTTAGCTAAAATTTGGTGCCTAAGAGTCAAAAATGGTGGTGAAGTGATTTTACCCAATCCCTCATCATAGTAGTAATCTGAACCAGATTATTTAGATCATTAAATTCTTAATCTTATTATTTACTTTTTCTCATGTGCAGGTTCTGTGTTGTTCTGACAATATTTTTCTTCTCTCAGGGAGGGAGACAGCAGCCTCTGTATGTACGTAGAGCTTTAATCGTGCAATACCAAATGAAAAATAACTGTCTTTACTATTGAAGTTCTTAAGTCATGTTAGGAGGACTACTTTATTTTTTGGACTGTGGAAGGTTTCTTTGGGTTTGGCTGGAATCTACCTGTGTTTCAGCTGTTCTTTAGGGAGCATAGCCATCTCTTACAAGTTTATGGAAGTTACTAGTGGTGAGACCCACCAATCTTCATTATATTTAACTCACCATCTAACAATATACAGAATGTTTAAAAAATCATTAAATTAATTAAATTCCAAAATCACAGGTTGTTATTACTTTTGCATTTTCCTCCACATACTGTATTATTTTTTCATATAATCAATAATATCATCATGTGTTAGCATTAATGCCTTTCATCTGAACTCCCATTTATGACAGCTTTTAAATCTCCTCTGGATTCAGTGGGTTTTGACATGCCTCGGTGCTGGTGGAAACAGTACCCTACAATGTATCCAGATTGATGCTCTAGAAGGCTTTCTCATATGATATTCTTGTGTCATGATTATTGCAAATGTTGCTCCAATCCTTTTGGGACTTCTAAATGAACTGTAAGGCACACTATATTAAAAAAAAAAAAAAAAAAATGTAATGACTTTCATAAAATCACAACATTCCTTAGGCAAAACACTAACTCACTCAGAGCAGAAAATATCTGATCTGCATCTAAACTTTAGCTGTGTTTCTGAGTTTCTGGTTAGAAAACATAATATATTAATGCCCTGCAACTTGCACCGTGCTCACTTTAAAATTTATATTAAGTAGATTGTTACATTATGGTAATGTACTAAATTACCTAAAGCAAAGTAATACAATGATTAACTGACCATAAACATTGGTTTATGGTCAGTTTATAAAGTATTACAAAGATTAACATTATGCATTTTCATATCAGAAGAAAATTGCAGGATGAAATATCTCTGGATTGACTTGATGCTATTAAGAATAATAAAACAGTGGTATAACTCACAACAGTCTCAAGTTACAGCTTGCAACTAAACTTTGGTTTAAATCATCTTTGAAAAGAGCAGAGATATTCATCGTTTTAAAAAATGCCTAAAGCTTTCCAAGCATAGAATAATGGTTTCCAGTATATGTTTTCTAATATATAATGTATTACCTTTTTTTTGGCCTCTTTGGTATTCAGCATGTCATGTCATATTCTGACCTATCATAGCTGCTCTAATATCAGAAGTGTTTTACCACCTTAGCCAAGACAAATAGGGATCTCTTTTTATCAGATTGTTATATCTGTCCTAAAAAGATAGAAACAATCAAGGTTCAATGCTTTTTGAGTTAAATTCATTTAATCATGCATAGGTAGAAGAGCTGTTCGCCTGTTGTTCCAGGGTTTCGTCTGGTCTGCCTGTGAGTTTAAGCCTGGCAGCCCTGGGCTGTGGCAGATAACGCACTATGAGGCAGCCGAGCTGGCTGCAGCGAGGAAGGCTCAGTGCAGACAGCGGCAGGAACCAGAGCACGGGCAGCAGCTCCAGGGAGGTGATTCTCCCCCCTGCTCAGTCCTAGCGCAGGTTTGTCCATAGTCCAGTTTCGGGCTTACTGATGCAAAAGAGATACTTAGAAGCTGCAGAGTCCAGAGGAGGGGAACCGTGATTGGAGGGGGATGGAGTACTTGACTTGCACGTAAAAGCTGAGGAAACTGGGTCTGAAGGTTGAGAGGGTATCTGTTTGCCTCGAGGGGAGTCACAGAAAATGCAAACAGATGCTTCACATGGGTGCACAGTGAAAGGAAAGAAGTTGCAGTCACAATTTACAGAAAGAAAATTACAATAGGGATCAAGGAAAAAAACAATGCACAAAGGGAGCGAAAAAGCCCTGGAACAGGTTGTTTGAGAACTGTGGGAAACTGTCCTTGGAGATTTTTCAAAACTTGGTTGGACAGGTCCCTGGGTGACATGATCCAGTTTGAGATTAACCTTGATCCAAGCAGAAGGCTGGACCAGATGGCCTCCAAAATCTCCCTATAACCTAAATTTTTAGATGATCCTATGATTCTCCTTCTGTGTTCCTTCAGCCTTAAAAAATGCCCTTGGCTATTACTGCGTTAATATTTTGATATTCTAAAGATTAAAACCAAAAGTAATACTCATTTTACTTCAGCATAATAAACCTTAACTTGTAAAGGACCTTTTGAAATTCAAAAAAACTTAAATTAAAATCTGTTTTCTTCCTTTTCAGAAACTTAAGGAATCAGATAAGCTCAAATGAACTCAGAACACTTTTTCGGGTTTTTCTGTGCAATTATGAGGTCTAGAAATATACTTAATTTTAAATAAAAGATGGATCAGGAACTCTCAGAAAATAATCAGTTACCACAATACATGATTTGCTAGAACTAGTGAATGAAATTTCTTATATTCTTATATTTCTTATATCTATCTGGATCAGTTCCCTGAAGTAATCCACAGTTACGTGCAGCAACACGATAGGGAGGATGTTAAAGAACTGAAAACAAGGCAGGACTGCCTCTCATAATGATACATTTACGTGGTTTCATTCCTTTCTGAAATTTTAGCCTAACATAACTTAGGCAAATTTGCTTCTGAAAGGGCTTGTTTTACTCCATTACTATCTATACAAATACTTATACACTTAAGCTTATACTGACGTAAGTGCTACAGTGCTAAAATTGGTTGTAAAGAACCAAAAGACACTTAAAATACTGAAAAAATTCTCATTGACTGAAATCTTGAGAGAGAGAACCAATGTTTTTATTTACTCCACACAAATTATTAACATGGTAACTGAAAGACATATTGAAGATGCTGCACAGTGGATTCAAAACATCAAAATATTATACTATATTTATATACACATTTGAAAATAGCATATGTGTTATTTATTAATTATGGAATAACATATGAACAGCATCACCTGGTAACAGCTGTAAAAAAAAAAATTAAAAATCCAATATACGGCCTTCTCTTGTTGGAGTAGTTTTGTCTGGCAGCATTCCTCTCTCTTTCCACTCATACTGGCACTTCCAGGAAGGAATGCAAAATGTCCTCAGCCACTGGGGCATTTCATTATTCTTACCCAAATTTTTCTGTCCAAAAATTGTTTGCCCCAGAGGCACTTCAAAATGCTCATTCACCAATGCAAGCAACAGTGTTGTCCAGCTTTTCTCAAGAAGTCACTACTTTCCAGACTATGTCCATCAAACACTCTATCTTGATATGCAATCATTAAAATAATTGTCAGGAATGTTTATGATCTAATTTGGCTCATTTCATATTTCATACTGGATGACTAAATTATGTGGTATATTTGTGTCTAAAATGCTTAAGGCAAAGCTGCACACAGTGCAAGTACAGACACAGGACAACAGAAAATAAAGACCAGAATTCACAGAGAATATAAGGTAAGAACTCTGGTTTTAAGGTGCAAGAACAATGAAATTAATAACAAACAGCTGTCATCCGCATAGCAGACATCTGTGGGCATAAGCACCAACAGTGGCAAGAAGTGCCGTTAAAAATGGGGTTTAGAAATTTGTATCCCAATATAAGTTGGCACAAGGGAAAGTAAGAAGGAATATGAGAAGGAAGGCTCTGTTTGAGAGAGAATAAAAAAGGCATCAAGAAGAGACTTCCACCCATCTGTGCCTCCGTCCTAATATAGGACAGTAGATCTTGCCAATGGTGAGTGCAAAGTATGAGCAGGTGCAGGGGGAGTTATTGGCTTTCAGGTGAGAAGTTATAAAACCTTATTACTATGCTATTTCCCATCAGTTGAGACTACATTTCTTTGTTCTCATCTAGGAAAAACCTACCCCACTTCCAACTGCCCCATCTATAGGCAAGAGTGGGTGTCTGAAGGGGTGCATTCATCACATTTCCTTTCAGTTGAGTGGGACAGATTCCCATAGCACTCAAAAAAAAAAGTTAGGCACAGATATCACACTAGCACCACAGAAATAAATCCAGGAATAGCAAAATTTTCTGACTCTGGAAGGGATTCAAACAGAAATTATTCTAACAGTTGATAAGATGTATATCTGAGGCCCCTGAGCACAGTGGAGTTACTGCGAAGTTTTAAATTTCAGCCTCCTGGATATTTCTTATACTTTACCTAAAAGACTTAAATTTATCCAGAAAGTGATTTTATTGAAAAAATTAATGTCATCACAAGTTTTTGAGAACTATTGCCTTTTAAATTGTTCTTTAAAAGGAAAAAGATGGAACCAAGATTTCTACCCAAAGAAAATAATAGTTTATGAATGTCTTACCTACAAAGCATGATAATGTGTTTCCTCTTGTTATGCTGCCATTAACATGGACTCATGATTTCTCTCTGCAGTTTTAACACTGTTCATCATTCACTAGTTAAGTTAAGTTTAGTTTAGTTTAGAGAATAGATTTGTGTGGTTACAGCCTGCACCATCAAGTATTGGAGAGCCTTGATAAAACTGAAAAAGAAATGTTCTAAGCTTTCTTTCTGGCTTAGACTTCAGCAGTGCCATGTCACTGGCTCTGAAAATTGTCTGGAAACAGAATGATGATGCGTGCACAGACATTCATTCTCTAGAGTACTCCAGAGAAGCTTATGAGTTAGCCCCCACAGGACTTCCTATTTTTAATACTAAAAGTATATGCTTTGGTGACAGGTCATTACTTCTGCCAGTACTGCTGTACTGAAATCTAATTTGTTGCCATAGGTAACTTTGTCACAACAAAAGTGGGAGCATAAGAGGTAAATACTTTATGCTTTGGTCAGTGGCATTTCATGTTGAGTTATAAGGTCTGAGTCTCACACGTTTTTTCAGTGATTAGGATAAAAACTCTTTTCTAGCTAATGCATCCTTTTCAGAAGCAATTTAAAAACAGATATTTTGCTGCCACTTTTTTGGCAGTGTGAAGGATGGATACAAAAATGACAGAGCCAAATTCTTCTGTCAGAATGAACAAGGAGAAATGACCACTGAGTGCCATCTCAGAGGTTTGACTGTTGCTGTGCTATATAAACGAATGGCACAGGAACTCTGGCTTTCACAGCCTGTTGTTCAAAGGAGCAGATTATGACCTATATGTAGAAAAATATTGCCTTATTCCCTCTGAATGCACTAAAATCTTCTTAAATTGAAAGCGGATCTGAGTAATGATGTTTTAATCACTGAAATGAAGAAAGGATAACACAGAGTGCCTAAACTTACTTACAATTTTTACAGGTATTGCCTGTGTTTTGGATAAATACATGCTGTTTTATACTTTATGTGCTTCATTAGGCAAAATTTCAACAAGTAGAATATGGAAAAATGATCCATGGTATAAGCAGGTACAACTAGGCTGAAGACATTGGAGAGCCTGCATGAGTTTTGCCTGGAAAGTTTTCATGACATAACATTTACATTTACAGAGAAATTTTCTGTGGAAATGCAGTTTCCTGGAGGCTCCCTAGTAACACCAGGTTAATGACTAATCTTAAATTTCTTTATATAGTTTTTTTTTTTCAGGCTTAGTTCAGCTGTGGCTTTGCTTAGCCAAGTCTTAGAATCTAGTCTCCTCTCCTTTCCTGAAAAAAGAAAAGGACTTTGACCAGGATTGAGATCTATAATACTGTACAAAAATTTAATTAATTTTAAAGACAGAGGGAGGCCACAGGCAGATACACATAGACAAGGTGATTGCATATCTCACCTTTCCTTAGCACCATATCCTTGGAAATTGATTTGACCCCATATCAACACGGTTAAAAAATAAACATCTTTCTTGATCTCCAAAAGCAGCTTTCTTACTGCATGTTCTAGATATCTCAATATGCAGACTGTTCCTTACTTATCTCAAATAAGGGGGGGCAGGACATATAATAAGTGTTTGTGAAAGTCAGCTGAGTCTAATGAAGCTGGTATATATGGCTGGCACTAAAATAACGTGCTAATATTGTTCCTTCTCCACACAATCAATGGAAAGGAGGAATAGTGACAGACAGGGGTAGCCATGACTCCTATTACCTTCTCTCATAGCCTCTTCTCTACACACACATAACTCCTTGGTCATTTAGTTCTCTCTCTGCACCCAAAATCCCTCACTGCTGAATGCTGTGGAGTTAAGTACTGTGTTATTGAGGTCTGAAATGGTCTCACGTTCATCAGGGCAGTTTGGGATTCCATGATTTTCAAACATTTCTGATAAATATCTGTGACTTGCAACATTCTGTAGAGAACGTAAGAGCCAGCGGACTGGGTGCATGGAGTAAGCCTAATTGCACAAAGTGGAACAAATATAATTAAGAGCTGTAAAGCTGAGCTAGGCACTGTTTGGGAGGTTAATAGAGAGGAGGAGCTCAGCCTGACAAAGGAGCCCACTAGCCTGGCTGACTTGAGCTGAAGGACTGCACATGATTGCACACAGTGGAACAAATTTCATTACAAGCCTCATGATCAACATTTTTAAAAGCTTAGTGGAATGGGTCAAGTTCACAAGAATAATTGGGTTACTACAAAAACATATCCATGGCAATTGACACTTTTTATGCAATCATAGTATTTTAATCATAGTATTTCCTTTAAAGCCCCAGCCCTGTTATGACATAATTGTGCAGGTTCACTCAAGTGCTTACTGTGTTTTACCAAAGCATCTAATTAGATAGACTAATGACTGACTCTACTCCTACAGTTTCAACATTCAAAAATTTGTGTGGGCCAGCAGAAATAGTAGAGGGAGAAAAAAGCCTTTACTTTTAATGAACTGAAGGAATTTGTGGTGGATTTGAAAGGCAAGTCTGCAATCAAACATTTCACATTGATTTTGAGATTAAAATAGTGGAAGATGAAACTCAAATATGATATATATGTGTGAGTGCATGCATGTATGTATACATATGTATGTCTATATCTCTCTACATAAATCCATGCTTCTTTGCTAATTCTTTTCTTTCTCTATTGATTTCTACTGAGATATAAAAGGTTAGGCCAAGTGGTGTTAAACTCTTTTGATTCAGATTCCAACATTTCCTTTTCTTCTCTTAATAAATATTCTTTTGACACATAAGTGCAATTGCCCTGTGAGTTTCCTCTTTCAGTGATTACCTAATCGAGAACATACCCTGGTTTATGGAACATGAAGGATCTCAGAATAGCTTATCTTGCATATCACAGTGGGTTCAGCACTACTGGTAGTAATTTTAAAAAATCGTAATAGATAAAAGAGATACAAGGAAAACCCCAAATATTATAGCAATGCAATTTATTTCTTTTGCATTTGAGAACCTTCTTCAAAGCTTTGCTTTGATATAGATTACATATAAAGCATATTGACTTGGCAGTATTAAAGGATGACAGGAATATTTTGTCTGAAAATGCCGTATTAAACAGAATAAATATATTCCTCTGAGATTATTTATATAATAATTTCTCATATCACTTCAATTTTCTTAAGGATGCTAATACGCACTTTTTTACACAACATTTCAATAAAATAAAATAGAAGACAATAAAAGGTTGTATCTACGCAAAAGCATGTATGCAGAAACTTGGTGAAAACTCTTCAAGCAGTTCTAAAGAGTGGGATTTTTAAATTCACCTAAATTACCTAGTGTGTAATACACTAATACTTCTGGGAAGCACAGAAATTTAATTACCCTCTTCTACAAAATAAGAGCTGAGGTACCAGCCTCAGGTTGGCAAGTGGTTACTATCATGACTAATCATATTAAAATCAATGACAGTAGTTGTGCATAAAACTGCTCACCAAGCTGAATAAAAGATTTCACACTATGTCTCCAAGAGACAAAGTGGTTTGCCCAAAGTGTGTAGTCTGGAACTCAAAAATAACTTAAGCTTGACCTTAATTTGTATCACATGTTTAAGTGTTCTTCTGCAGCAGAAATAAATAGAGAATTATCAATAGAATTTAAATCTAGGTCTCTCAAGTACTAGGTCATTTCCTTAATCATAAGACCACCTTGGCTATATGTGATAAATGTTAACAGGAATTGAGTATGTCTTATGTCTCCATATTTGCTGATTTTTGGTTTGTTTTATAAATCTGAATGCAAGGGCATAAATCCTAAATGCATCTTATTTTTTATGGGAAGATATCTTGGCTGAAGTGTGAAAAGAGAGCAGACACGAGCTAGGACACACAAATCCCTAAAAATGAGAAGATGGAAAGATTGCTCTTACCCCAGCAGCATAATTCATACCGCATAATTCCTAATCAGGCCTATCTTTGTTAGTACTGTGTCATGGTGGGTTCCTGTAGGAAGATAGCAATACAGCAGGTATCATCCATTTCTTGAAATGCATTCACAATGCACATCTGGGATTCAATATATTTTTTGTAGTTCCAGCAGTAACATTTTTTAGAGTTGCTCTCCTACAGGGAAAATAGGTTTTGAGTATGGAAGATGCAGAGAAAAACAGTCAAGAACAGTTTCACACATGTACAGCTTATTTGTATATGTGAACCAAGATGGGATATCTCTTCTTCTACAAACACATGGCTATTGGTTAACCTACATTTTCACTTAGTATACACCAATCTGTAAATATAGTCTAAAACTCAGTTCCACAAAAGTATAACTGGTATGGGATAAGGCACTCTGGGAAAGGTGAAGAAGGCAATATGCTGTACCACTAAAAATAAAAAAAAAAAGATAGTTTACTGATGTGAACACTAAACCTCCTGATCTTGTGGTCAGCATTTTAATATTTGTTTTCTTATAATGCAGTGTTTTCTGAAGCTCATGCTAAAAGACTTACAAAGAAATGTTTACTTGCTATTCAAGGTAAACTGTATTTTGATCAAGATATCCAGGAGAACATAAAACACAGTAAAGGTTGTTCCTGGGGAGTTGCTTGCTACTCTTTGAAGGTGTATTGGAGAAAAAAAAACAGATTAAAAGTAGCTACTGTAGTATAAATATTATGTTGCAAGCATCTGGCTCTGGAAATTTACTATACTGTACACGCCAGAGTCCTTCCTGATGAACTGAAGCGCCAGCAAAGCAACACTTGGAGCCCTGGCATAACTGCCACATTTCATACAGCAAAGAAAAATTGATGTGTGATATACAATTATACTAGAAATAATGAAAATACTTCATGGACTTTATTTTCCAAGTCATTAAATTCCCTCTCATTGCTTTATATGTGTACCAGAGACTGTTCACTTAAGCCTGAGATCTTCTGGTAGGAATTATGGCTGGGACACTGGGGAGTTTTGGTGGTTAAGAACTCCCAGGAGCTGCACAGACTATAATGGGTCTTTTGCACCCACCTTAAGGAAGAGGTACCTAACAAATACTACTGGTGCCACTTTGTATTCACAAAACTGTGAATAGAATGTTTGCTTGAAGAGGAAAAGAGGGGAAAAACTCATACTTGGAGTAGCCCCACTGTACATTATTTTCCATTAGTATGTAGGAATTTATCTTCGTGGCATAGAGAGTAGCTGACCAGTGACCAACCACACAGGATTGTTCTGTAAATGGAAATGTTTCATAAAGTTACAGTTCAGTCCTGGACCACTGTTTACTGCTGCATTTGCTACATTAGATGTAGTGAGGAACCAAAGTCATGGTGACTTATTTCTTGGAAAAATGACAGGGTTGGCTCCCACAGAGAGTGAAATTGTTTGCTGTTGCATTGCCCTTTTTTATTTTACTCAGGTAAGGCAGTGGTTCAATAATAGACTCCATCCATCTATGCCTTTCTAGTAGAATTTGTGAATGACTTCATCACTTGGTCTGTACACTGCATGTAAAACCCTCCTTATGGTGTAGTCTACTATAAACAAAAAGTTATCATAACACTTCTAAAAAACCTAGAGATTCATGCCCAGAAAACATTCTTTCATCCATCCTTTGGGGACACAGACACTTGGATAATGTGTATGCCTTGCGTACATTTCTCTCCCTAAATGCAGCAGCTGGAATGAAACCGCCTTTGTAGATAAAGTTGACGTTTTAATTTTTTTACCCTGAAGGACAGTATATAATGTAACTTTTCAATTTTCATTAACTATGGCTCAGGTTGCTATAGGCTTAGCTTTCAGCTATGAATTAAAGTAAAGCAAAGAAACTCTACAGAGGAGCATTTCAGCTAAATGCCAGCCTTGGTGTTTTGTGGCAATGTTAAGCTTGGATGGGACTGCAGTAATTATGTTTCTCTCCTGCTCTTCTAATAGCAAATTCACTAGGAAGATGTACTTTTCTCCCTCCTATTCTTAATCCCCTGTCCCTAGGCAGAAGCAATGCTGGTGTATTTTAACTGAAAATGTAAAAGATCAGAATTAATAGGTTTAAGAGAAATAGGATGACACTTAGAAAGAAAAGCTACAGCAGAATATGTAGGATGGGAGAAGAATAATTCCGAGCAACAGAATTAGAATAGCCTCTAGAACAATTGTTACTTTGGTGACTTAACCTAGCTCCAATACTAGAAAACATATTGAATATATTAAGGTAAGAGATAGTCTCTCTAACAGTCTTTCCTACTCCAAGCTTGAATACTTATGCCTCTGTTGAATTGACTTCTGAGCCTGTCCTTGAATGATATACTAGTCACATAGTTGATTGCATCACTATATAAAATTAAGTAGTTAACACTGTCTTCTGATAAAGTTTTATTAGATGTTAGCACAAAATTTCAAATTACTGGAAAGATGATATTAAGTATTGCCAAATCAGTAAGGCTTAATACATATCTTTAGGATGTCACCTGATAACTATTGTGCTTGTTCTTTAGGTCAATTGATTATACAATAAGGAGCTTTATTAACAAACATACGGTGCTTAGAAAAATTGTTTCCATCCAGTATCTTAAAAACTAATTTTAGGTATGTGAGACAGATTTCACAGGCTGAAATGTGGCTGTCTTTAGACAAGCCTTCAAGCTATCAGTAATCCTCACACAGCTTACTAAAGTAAAACTGAATAGTTTTTATTTGCAACCTAGCTGCAAAATTATCAAAAATGTAGCTAGATAGTGTAACATCTGTGTTTGTATAATGTAGAAACACATAGAGATAAGTTTATTTTCCCTATTTCTGTTTCTTCCTCAAAACTGTAAGAAGGGGAAGTCTCCCATCTTAAAACACAAAAGAGTTTGCAGAACAACTGGCAGTATGAAGAAATTAGCTCTTAAAACCAGAGAACTGATCTCTAGGCAATATCATGTTATATAATCTCTCTTTACTGATTACATTAACAAAGCAGATGTATGGTACAGCAAGTGTAACTCTGCTTTTTCTTTGTCAAGCCATTACATTATGTCTTACATGGCAAGTGAAAAAGAA
The DNA here is from genome assembly GCA_013390045.1 of Picathartes gymnocephalus. Classification (NCBI taxonomy): domain Eukaryota; kingdom Metazoa; phylum Chordata; class Aves; order Passeriformes; family Picathartidae; genus Picathartes; species Picathartes gymnocephalus. Next base: position 119,173 of record WEKY01007759.1, read on the forward strand.
ATTACACAGCTCATACTCATCCAGTCTGGCTCAAATGAAGATAACATATTCAACACAAGATTTATGCAGAGAATCTGTCTTTCCTATGATGTCAATAAAATTAATTATTTTTCTTTAGTCCTTTGGATTTGAAGCATTTATTTCCCTAATGCTTTGAGACATCTCCGTGCTGACAGGGGAACTAAACTGTAAGCTACCACCCATGATCAAAATACTGACATAAACTGAACACATATTTAAAACATAAACCATGGACATATTTAATGTTAAAATAAATCTACAAAGAAGCTTACTCTCACATACATAAAGCTATTCCTAAGCTTCAAAGATTTCAAATATAGTGTTTAATGGTGAACTACCTTGATCAACATACAAGGTACCATTTGTTAGTCTTTCATCCCAGTGTCGATATAAACTGTATGTACTTGAGGACTTGCTATGGCAAGGATTGTTTTGGAGTGAGTGGAACTCCCAATTATTGTTCATACTTCACAATCTAGTTCAAGGGGCTCAGAGTTACATATCATCTTGTCCATCAGAATGCAAGTGCTAGTTCTGTCAGTCCACAGCAAAGGGAAGGTGAGATAACGGAAATTAAATCTTTTCCAGGTACTCTTCTCCTGTGCCTGCCCTACAGAGGTGCTCTGCTGAGCCCTTAGTGTTACAGCAGTTCAAAGTCCCTCGCTTTCACTGTGTTTTAAGTATTCTCTGGAAGGGCTGAAATCGCCACTCATGGCTGCTGAAGGGTACCCAGCTAGCTTTGATTTATTACTAGGCTTTCAAAAACCATGTTAAAATTCACTTGCTGGATGTTCAGTTTCTTTTCTTGTTGAAAAGCAGAAGCTGTAATCATAAATAATAGTACCTTAATCTATTAGTGGTCTTACTAACAGTTGCATAGAACACTTAATAATAAAATAACATTTTAAGCTATAAATACTAAATCAAGATGGAAACAGATTGTCTTATACCTCAATATAAATTGCAGATACAATACAACCTAAAATTCAAGCTGAGATTTAAGATGATTCCCACATACTTAAACTCCAAGGCATGATTTAATATGGGTTTAGCTGAAGTACTAATGTTTAATTGCTCCTTACAAGAGCTCTTTCAACAGAAGACTTGATTATGCCTAAACCAGGCCAGAATGATATTAAAATCATGCTGCAGAGCAATATAAATTTGACCTGTCACTGATGCAGTTCCATAAAGAATGGCACCATGTTCATGGAGAACAATTTATTTATATTTTATTTCTATTTTGTACAAACTTGATAGCTTCAAGGAAATAAACTCTCAGAAGGAGCAGCTGATATACTGAAAGCCTGAGAATTTGTTTAATCAATGATTTTCTTTGTAATTAGATAACATGAAAATGAGCAACCTTGAATATCTGTAATACAGATAGTCCCTTTTAATGAAAGTTTGCAAAATTCAGTTATATTTTGGTATGTTTGAACTGGGTCAAGACAGCAATCACAGCAATAAGCAGGATCTGAGTGGATCTCAGGAGATCATGGACTGCATCCCAGTCCCTTGGACAGAGAGCACTTGTACCTTCAACATTCACAAAGAGTGAGGACTAACACACTACCATCGCATCCCCAGGAAATGTGTGGATTTATCATCCTTACTGGACACTTGGAAAACCTTTTTAAACTAAGTATTTCTTGTTGAAGTTTAAACCTACCCCTAAGAATAAATTATTTTCTTCCCTAAGGATGAACTACTTTCTTCCCTGAATCAGTGTGAAAATTTTTGCCACGGTCTCATTCTCCCCAAACTTTCCTAGACTAAAGAACTCAATTTTTTTATTCTTTTATTTTTCAACTTCTAACCACCTTGTCTGGATTTGTTTGGACCCCCTAGCAATTCAAATCCTACTGCACACAGGTAAAGCTGAAGTTCTGTCAGATCTACCCATGGTGGACAATTCATATATTCTGTTTACCAGGGACCACTCAACATACAGCCTGGTATGTTCTTTTGCTTTTCAAAAGAAGGATATTTTTGACTCACGCTGAGTGCGTTGTTCCCAGATCTTTTTCGGAACTGTTACTGAACAAGTTCCTCTTCCTCTGTTTGCACAGTGGATTATTTTTGCCCAAGGGCAATATTTTGCAGTTGGTTTGGATTAATTTCTTATGTTTTGCTTTTCCAAGCTGCTTCTCCATTTTTCAAGGTTGCTTTGGTTTGTAACCCTGTACCCCAGTAAACTCACTGCCACACGTCATGGTGCCACGAGCAAAGGTCAACTCTATGCTCTGGTCCTTTATCCAGGCTATCAATGAAAACAGTGAACATATTCATAACTAACACAGGCCTTGGAGGAACCAATTCTCTACATATCTTCACAAAATCTGACAACTATTTTCTCAGTGTATTTATCACCCAGTTTTACAACTGTTTTCTAGTAATGGAATAAATTATGGTGCCTTTTCTAAATAATATACAAGACAGTGTCAAAAAACCTTACAAAAGTTATCTACAACTATGCTCTGCTTGTGTAGCCCAATACCAAAAAGAGGAACACAGGAATTATAAAAATAGTAATTAAAAATTAAATATCCTATGAAATATCAAAATTCACTTATTTACTGTAATTCTGTCTTTTCTCCTTCTTCCCATTCCTGGCTATTTTAG
>WEKY01007759.1:125460-155869 GCA_013390045.1 Picathartes gymnocephalus
TATATATATATATATACATACATATGTATATCAACACATCCATATCTATATCTATCTATCTATTTATATATATCTCTATCTCAGCACTTCTGGCTTTCCCATGTTTTTGCATAATGATAGGGCTAATATAACGTAACAAATCCTAAACTGTTTTCACAAGGAGTGGAAAAAGATGTGTAAAAGTATGCTCTGTCTTGCTTCCTTCTGTTCACAATGTATCTAAATACAACAAATGGTGTTCTTGCTCTTTCTGTCTGTTTCTCAATCTGTTTGGAAAGTAGCCATCATTCTGCAGCCAACCATAATATTTGACACTTCCTGACATCATGAAAGCCACCATCTGTCTATCATTGAAGCCCTGTACTTTTTAAAGACTGCTTGGCCTGATCTTTAATGAAGATTCACTGTGAATGCACAGATCAGTTTAGATAGAAAACTGGGCAAGACTGACAAAAAGATTGTGCAAAATCATGTTTTATTTTAGATTCAGACACAAAACAAAAGGAATATCAAGACCTTCTTGCAGATACCAAAGAAAAAGTTTGGTTCACTTTCAGTAAGTTCAAGGTCCAAATTCATCATGGAAAGCTTGGAGCATAAAACTGAATTCAGACAAAAATTCAAAATTATCCAAAAAGCAGTTTTCCTTCCTTCACCTAATGATTGTTTTGAAAGATAAATACAGACACACTTCTAGTGTTTGTAAGAGGCATAAAGTATAGAATATGCTATTCATTAAAAATCATCATGCAATTTTATATTTAGTATTAGTAATATTTTCAAACATCCAAAAAGCAGGTTTTCTATGGTTTTGGCTTGATCCATAAGTTTTAAAGACCCTTAAATACCAAAAAGATAAAAATTGCTGTTTTGTAAATATGTGCTAGAAGGAAAGCATGGGCTTTTTTTTTCGCCAGGACATATCTTAACAGGGAAACTTATTCCCTGTGATATTGTAAGGCACGTGTTTCTACCATAATTTTTGCACAAAACTGTGGCTTAAACTGTAATGGCTCTACTTGTTTACTTAGAACAAATTTGGATGCAAACCTTTAGAAATTTGACCTGGAAAACCATGATCTTTGATACCCCATGCTCTGTTTTCTTCATCTAAAACTTAATTCAAGTATCTCAACATGGTTACAGAGGCAGAATGCTCCATGCAGCCTTCAAATCTGCTATACCCCTACTGATCTACAGCTCCAACACAAACCAATTCACGGATGGAGGACCAAGACCCTTGTCCCCTTGGGCTACCAACCCTCCTCTCCTCCTCCTCCACCAGTCTGCCCTCCCCTTTACTGTGCTGAGAATGGAGATGAAGAATTTCCTGTGCTTTTCTCAGCACAGCGCCAGTAAACGCGGCTGATCCTTCAGCAAACAATTCAGGTCAGGAGAGAGCACTGTGTACGAGCAGAGCGGGGGCTAAGTGCCCTGCAACCACAAGCAGCCTCACAGGGTGACCATGAAGAAGCAGCTTTCAACAGGCCAGAAAGCTGCCTGAGGTCTCAGAAAGAGCTTCTAGAAAAGAGCTGCAGAGTATTTCTCACCACTACTACCTCTGCAAAATATCGCTGCTAAGGTTGAAATTAATGGACATGAGGGCATGTAAGGGAAATGCCTATCTTCTTGACAATAGATGGCAATTATAATAATTATTATTTTCACTTTGGTAATTATCTCAGAGACAGCCACAATAATTCCCAAAGCAAAAATTGAAATGTAGTCCTGAATATAGCAGTAAGAAAAAATAAGGAGCAACATGGTCTGAGTATCTGTCCAAATTCCATTTTCAGCTCCGTGCCTATTAATCTGTGCCAACTATTCCAAATACCAGTATCAGATACTTTCAAAGATCTTCATGCTCTAGCTTAGGAGTATTCAAGTGCAGGGAAAACAGGGCAGGACTGCAATCCAACAAAAAGAGAAGGGTGAAAAGGACCTGGAAACAACAAAGGTAAATGTGACTATATAAGAAAGCAAATAAGTGATCCAGCCACATTCATGGTAGCTTCATCCTCTGTACGTGCCTCATTTCCATTACTCATCAAAACAACAAGTTGTTTCTAAGTTTTCATGTACAAACCGAAAGTGAGATGTGAGATGTGATTGTATATACTACTTCTATTTACTATGGATTTAAGACAAATGCATTTAAATATGGGTATTAAAGGTTTTAGAAGAGTAAACTGCCTGAAAAAATGATGCATATTGGTTAAATAAAGAATAAATTACTCGGAGCAGCTGTTCTGGTTAGAAGAATATTTTTCAATATTTATTACAAACCTCTTATTTTGTTTTGTGTGCCCAAAACAAAAGCAGTCTAATCAGTACAAATTCAAGACTATTTCATGCCAAAATTTATGAGGACTAACAAAGTTGGTCAAGACCTAGAACATCTAGGATGACAATAATACATATTTTTGTTATGGCATTGATCTCCTATGGACTCTTAATGTAGGGGAACAAANNGACCTCTAATGGCCTTTTAAATGAGGGAAAAAAAAAAAAAAAAAAAAAAAGGCAAGCCAAACAACCCCTGCAGCAGATAAGGATTTAAAGGTTGATGTATTCAGCCTTTGAATCCTGATGCAGTGAAAAATCATTGCTAGTAATGGATGCCATTCTTTCATTTTAAGGGAATTTTAAAGAAAATTCAGAATACAGCTCTGGTGAAATCATGTTGCAAGCCAGCAGTAATAGTGAACCTTCTTGTATAAAGTTCTATATCCTGTCTACTACCAGATGCAGCACAAGACTTTTCTGTTGGCATATTTTTCAGATTAAATGAATAATTATAGAGAGGGATTGGATGGAAAGTCAAGAGATCTAGGTTAAATCCTACAGCTGCCATCTATTGCTGCATGACCATGTGCTGAATGATGAAAATCTTCCATTCTCTCAGACAGGGATGCTGATATTTCTTTTTCTCTCTTTCTTTAAATATCATGTTTCCTTAGAGTATAAAACCCTCACAGCAAACACTCCTTCTCCTGGATCAAATAAATCATTGTATCCTTGGTAGGATATGTTATACACAGTTGTAAGATAAATTATCATGTTCCAGTTCCTAACTCAGCATTCATAAACTGGGAAATTGTAGTTAACTCCTGAGAAGATTGATTTGGATGGATTATGAGAAAGGTTAAAATGACAACACAATGACTTGGGCTAGTCCTTTTAGGTGGAAATGTGTTGTCTTTAATGTCTGTCACTTCCTCTCTTATTAGGTGAAAATATCTGTAATGTGAAAATATGCACCTAGCACCATCTTCATTTCTACTTAAAGTTTCAACTCTAGAGCTCTTTCCTGAACTACAGGGGTAAGGATAGCAAAGAAAGAAAGGAAGGTAGGAGGACCCATTGAAAGTTAAATTATTTCATGCAATGTCTGAGTGCTTTCTGGAGTTCATCCTGTCCCGAACAACTGCTCTTCAGTTCAGTCCTGCTGTTCTACTCCACTGTGGTCAGATGATGAATCAATTCTTATGCTCTTTCTGTCCATTGTCTGTTTTTCTTCCTTTCTCTGTGTAATTAAACATCTGAAAGACTCTTCTATTAGCTCCCTCAAATGGACTTAAAAGATAATTGACCTGATCCACAAGATAGTAAGGAAGTTTATATATAACACAGCTATCTTCACTTTGCCTGAACATTCAGCAGGATCGGGAGATGCTGCCAGCCTGGTGCTTCAAAGGATCAGGTCCATAAAATGCTCAGCCATTTGTATTTACGCAAGAGAAGCTACATCCTGGGCTAGCTAATCTACTGTATTCCCCACGGAGGCAGCCCAGCATCAGCTACGTTTGGTGTCTCTATTCCTGTTTAAAGGTGTCAGCCTAAATTCAAGCAGCTGTCAGCTACCTAGTGGGCTTGGCTCTTTTCTAGTAGTTAATTGTGCAGACACCATTGATTGGGAGTGTAGGCCAGTTGCGTGGGTTCTGCTTTGCAAGAAAACAAAGAGGAAGAAAGAGAAGAAAATAAATCCATTCATTATATATAAACCAGACATAACAAATATAACCTCAAAGTTACTTGTAAAATTAGCTAATCATACATACTTAATGTGTAGATTATTTTCCATATCTTGATCGTGCTATGGCCAAAATATTCTGCAGAAAAAGAAATGAGATGTAAGCAGTTTCTTTTCAATCTTGTTTCTGATTTCAGTCATTTTATTTTATAATGTTCTGAGGAGACAAAAATCTTTCAGAGAAAATCAAATTCATAAAGTTTGCTAGCCAGAAGGGAATATTAGTATGACCTTTGTAAAACACAAGCCACTTCATCCTCTTAACTCCGTATCAATAGTGTGCTAATGTCTGATCACAGCAACCATTCCATAAACATCTAATAATTTTCAAAGTCAGAAAACAGAAAGAATAGAACACAAAGTGAAAAGAATTCTAGACTTGTTTTGGAAACTTTCTAAACAGATTTAAGCTCCCAGCAAGGTACAAAATATTTTCATAATTTTTCCCTGCTAGTTTAGATGTGTGAGACATATTCTCCTTTTCTATGCCATGAGTAAAGACTTTTTTTATGGAAATAAGGGATCCATCAGCATCTTTACTGAAGTTTTAAGCAGTATAGCTTAACACACTAGCCATTTGGGGTTCTGCTTTCATGTCCTGGCATAGATTTGAGTGAAGGTTTAAGGCATTGAAGTTTTAAGGATGTTTTTCTGTTGATATGCAGTGCAAAATTTTCAGCATTTATTCTAAAAGCTGTACCACAGAAACAAGCTCTTTTTTCCTTTCGCTGCCTACTGTAAAATAAATATGTACAGACATACATGTGTTTATGTGCAGACTAAATCCTAACTTAAAATGCCCATCCATGAAGAATCGCAACATTTCTCGCTTTTATAATGTATGACATTTGACAAAAATTCATTGCAAAGCAATCCACACCCCTTCAAAATCACCAATCCTCTGTGGGATGTCACTCTTCTCTCAGCAGTGACTGGCTGAGGAGTCAAATACACCTGACATGCTCTGCGGACTTAAATCCAATAACACTGAAATGGATAAGGCAATGATCTGGATGGCGACTTGAAGAATGGTGGATTTGTTAAATAGATCAAGCTCAGCAACAGGATTCATCTAACTCTTCCTCCCCTCAATTTTACAAGTGCTGACTTCCCTAATTTTTCTTCTCTGGTGACCCTTAATACGTTCAGTTGTGATGACTCCAGCAGGGCCTTAACCTGTATAATTTTCCACTACCATCACCCACAGGTTTCCCACAGAACGGTATTTCTGATACAGATTTATCAATATCCGGACATCAGTATCAGTGCATGGTGTTTGCTTCTAGAAAGATTCAGAGGACTTTCAATGTCCAAAAATTTTAGTAAACTGAATTTTTCTGTCCTTAAAAGCTGACTAAGCCAAAAGAAAAAGGTGAAACAAGCTTAAAGGATCTGAGAATCCTATTCCTCCCCCATGCTTCTTCTTTTTCATTTCCCCTGGAGAGGAATATGACATTTGTTTTGGTACACACAGAATCTTTTTGAAAATCTGACTGATTGCATATTGAGCTTTGTGTGCAACCACTTTGATTTGAAAGAAACTGCATTTTCCAAAATAAAGCAAGGAGTGCTGAGAAGGGAGAGACACAGCTGTATGAAGCTCCATGTCCCAGCAGTGGGTGTGTCAGGTTCCCCCCACTCCTCCAGATGCTTGTTGCTTAGTTGCTGTGTTTTCAGCACCACTTTGGGGGAGTTTCTATCTTATGGTTTCTGACTCTGCCTAGCAACATTTTGAAGAATTTTTTTTTTTTCTGTCTGGAATTTTGTCTGTGAATCATTTCAAAGACCATATTTCTGGTCATACACACTGTTAGGCAGAATTAGCAAAATTTTGCCTGGTGCAGGCAAACCATATTTGAGCTAGTTTGGGGCATCAGGAAGAACGCCCACAAAGAAAGTGCCACTTTTTGTATTGTCTAAACTCTCCTTTTCAATCTATAGGCAATTGGCACCTAGGACTCTTGAGAATGGCGTCCCACCTTTGTGGTGGGCACAGTGCCACCCTAGCAGATGGTCATGAGTGTTGGCATGCTGAGAATCAGTATGTGCAGCACGTTTGAGTACAATAGGTTAGCCTCTCATCCAAGTATGTGGGAATGAGAGTGTCTGTGCTGAGCTTCTGTGCCAATGGTTAAAGGAATATACTAAGCTAGCTGAAGGAGAAGATTCATTTTTTTCAAAATTAAGTCATGTTCTCTATAGCTATTTGGGAGCAGTATTTCTGCTGCAGTTCTCTGGCTGCTGGATCACTGATGGAAGGCAGAATGGATGTATGCATACATGCACACAGATAGCCCAGCCAGGGAGACACCTTCTTGCTTCAACAAAGATGTATTTTTGCCCTATTTGGTACCCCTGCTGAATGGCTCATCTAGGTACAAAAGCCAGATCCATAGAAGCCAGCATATAATTTGAGCTCAATAGATCCCTAAGAGCACTAGAGTATTTGGCATGAAATTTGCAATGGAGCCCTTGAAGGGCCTTTCCTATCCTGGAACCAATGGAGTCTAATTTTGATTCAGTAATGAAAAAAAGCACCTTGCTGACATAACAGAATGGAGTTGTTCAAGCTCCTTTTTCAATCACATTTAGAAAGTTACTGATAACAGTAGGCACGCTTTCTTCACTATCTTCTACCAAAACTGTAAAAATTCTTCCCAAGTAGTATGGATGCTCAGGGCATTTAGACTGAATTGCCTTATCACAACCTCTTTTAATGTAAAATGTGGTAGGAAATAAGACTGCCATTGTCTGCCAATGGCTTCTCTAGCACAGGGCATATACTAAGAGCAAGCCAGGAGCATCTGCATCTCTAGAGACATGATGACCACTCAGACTTATTGATGTTTTTTGGCCTTATGCATTTGGAACTACATCACAAGATGCACTGCAATTCATCAAATTTGTTCCCTATGTCACTAAATATTCATTTTGTGCTTCCAAATATCACTCTTATTGGAAAAGTAGACAGTTTAGTCCACACTGAATAGATACTCCTATTGTAATCAATTTTAAGTAAATATATTGAAGAGATTTTTTTTTCTGGAGAGTCAACAAAACCATCTATTTTTTTACATAATGTATAATCATTGTGTGATATTTTAAAATTAGGTTTATGATGCCATCAGGAAGAATAATTATGAAACTTTTTCACTACCCTACTAGTTCTTGAGAAAAAAGAGAGACTGACTATAATGGATAAGTGAGCCATTGAAGTGGAAGGGCCAGAGTTAAATTTCAGACTTTACCTCACTTGAAATTATTTGAATTATTAAAAATAATCATTAACATCATCAGCTGAAATCAAATAAATGCAAAAGGACTCAAGTCCACTTCCTGAATCTGAACTCCTTGAATCTGTCCCCTGGAGGAAGCTCTGTAAATGAAATTTATCAAAATATTTTAGATTGGGAAGAAGTATATTCTTGATTAAAGCCAATAATAATCAGGTTTTTTAACAGTACGCCAATTACATCTTACATAGGTAAATCTGTCCTTGTCCTTGTATCATCAAAAAGCTACCAAACTTTCATGGAACCATTCTCAAAGCTACCCGTAAGGGTTCAGTAGATTACCTAAATTGTTCTCATCTTAATTTTGAAAATCTCCCCTATATTCTCAAGTTACCAATTATAGCTAGATATGGTTCAGAATCACAGAGTCATCAGGGTTTGGAATAAATCTTAAAGGCCATCTAGTCAAACCTTCAACCCAGTACCACTATAATCACTAAACAATATCTCTAAATGCCCCATCCAGGCACTTGTTGATGTCTTCCAGACATAGTGACTCCAGCACCTCCCTGGGCAACTTATTCCAATGTCTAACCACTCTCTCAGAGAATATTTTTTCTAAAATCTAACCTGTACTTCCCCTGGTACAACATTTCCTCTCATCCTTTCACTTGAGACATGCCAGAAGAGACTGACCTCCACCTGGCTACAACCTCCTTTCACAGAGTTGTAGAGAACAACAGGGTCACCCCTGAGCCTCATTTTCTCCAGACTAAATAACCCCAGCTCCCTCAGCCCCTCCTCACAGGAGAGATTTTCTAGACTCTTCACCAGCTCCACTGCCTTTCTCTGGACACACTGCAGCACCTCACTGTCCTTTCTGAAGTGAGACACCCAAAGCTGATCACAGAACTCGAGATGCAGCCCCACCAGTGCCGAGAACAGAGGCACAGTCACTTCCCTGGTCCCGCTGGCGGCACTATTCCCAATGCAGGCCAAGATGCCATCGGCCTTCTTGGCCACCTGGGCACACTGCTAGCTTGTATCCAGCCGGCTACCTACCTCTGCTGCTCATCCTACTGTGCTTAGAGCAATAGCAACACAGTTCCTAAGTGGCCTCCCATATTTCTCATAAGGAAAAGATGAAAGCGTAGAAATTAATCACCATTAACACCTACATTTATTCATTTCTATGGTCTAACAACTTGATTAATAAAAGCAGCATAGGGATTCACAGGGAAGTAGAAATTGTTTCTGAATACATTATGTCTGCATTCAATGACAGGGAACTAATTATATTAAAAAACCCAAGAAATAATTACATTAAAAAAAAATTAACATTCCAACTACAACTATTGTTTATAAGAATACTACATGTATACATTTACATATAATTTATAACCATATAAAGTGATACCATTTGATATGGTGAAATAGTAATATATTGTATACCACCATATAATAATTAGAATGCTAACCCATGCAAAATGGTCTTGTAAAACTAACAGAATCACTAAAAAAACTAAAAAATGTTTCAAACCATACTACAAGACTGAAACATCAAAGCTGTTGCGGCGGGTTTTTCTAAGTTTGTTGTACTTTGGTTTGTTCCATGTACCCCTGTTCCCAGTTGAAATGTTCCCACTGTCATTTAGTTAAGACACTCCCCTGGGCGAGCCAACCACCCTCTCTCTCCCTTGTCAGTCTCCCCATAGCCCTACCTCTATCTCCAGAAGGTTCCCTGTTACTTTGTGTCCCACTGGTTAATGTTAATATATCCCCTCCTCCCTATTTCCTTACTGGTCCCTGTTTAAATCAATCCTACCCTTACTCCTCCCTTCCCTCCCTTGGATTGGTTCTGTGTTAAACCCCACCCCTGAGACTGTTAGTTTAAAAACCCATGTCACAATCATTCTGGAGGTCACTTGGAGCCGATCCCTGGGGTGACACTCCTTGTGGCCAGGTTCCTTGGATGCAGCCCCTTCAATAAATCTCTTGTTGGACTAACTGCATCTCTGGAATCCCCCTTGTGCTTTTTGCTTTCACCCACGCACCACATCTTTTCGCATTCTGCCGGCGGTCTGGGATTGCAGCCGTTCAGTGAGGCCACCCTGTGGAGACGCACTCCTCTTTGACGAGGAGTCAAAATTACATATCATTTACATATAATTTATAACCATATAAAGTGATACCATTTGATATGGTGAAATAGTAATATATTGTATACCACCATACAATAATTAGAATGCTAACCCATGCAAAATGGTCTTGTAAAACTAACAGAATCACTAAAAAAACTAAAAAATGTTTCAAACCATACTACAAGACTGAAACATCAAATCCTTCCTTGAGATGCTGAGAAAAGGATTCTTTTTTTGTGTTAATTATGCAATGGGCAGATTAAGAGAATGAAAACTAAAAAGCTTTTATTATGTCATTCACTTAAGTCTTTGTATTTCAGATTTTACACAAGTGAAGAATTCCATCTGGACCTTATAGTTTTAATAGCATTAACCATGCAATAATTGTTTCATCATTTAAAAATGAAAAGTAAAAGTAGATTTAGAGGTACCACTACCTTGTGTCATATCAATGATTTATTCTTAGTCTTTCCAAAAATGACTGTGTCTTAATTAATATTTAAATGAATAAATTTATGATTTCAATTATATTTTAAAAAGTATCTGTACTATTTCAACACAGCTTGAGTTGCTTTCTTCTTTTTTCTTTGTCTTCCCATGCCATTGCAAAAAATTGCTTTGTTACAATAAGCCAATAGAGAAAGAGATGACTAGTTCTACCATGTCTTCCTGGGACAGTAAGGGACACACGTCTCTGTGTCCTCCTATGTCTTGAGAAAGAAAAGGAGAGGAAGATAAATTCATATGGCTGGACCTCCCTGTTACAAATTAGGGCAGAGCCTGGAAAAATGGGAGAAGTTCTGACAGTCTCTCTTTAGTGCCCTCAACAAGACTGTGGAAGAAAACATCTTGCTGAAGTGAAAAGAGTAACAACAATATATTAAATACCCTTTTGTAAAACACTTTGAAAACTACTAGAAAGGCAGACCTCACACCCAGAAGGCCATTGTGCAACAGAACTTATTTTACAGAATAACAACAAGGAACCTGAAGCTTCTGAGTTAAGAAGGATGATTCTCAAAGATGACCATGGCCATGGTACATTCTCCATAACTAGAAAAACAGATTCATCCTTGCATCAATTTTTTGTTCATGATTTTATTTTACTATTTTGCAAAGAACCCCTGGATTGAATGAATCAAGATTTTTCTGCTGTCATTGGTGACCAAAGAAAGCTAATAAAACCATTTTTAAGCTGAGAGTGCAAAACTTGATATTTTAGCAAAGATAAAGGGGTTTTCTTTATTTCACAGACAAAACTGTTATTGCTACTTCATATATTAAACTAAGTTATACCATATCTCTTACACATCTGCTTAAGAAACATGTCAATCATCTTCCTATGTTAAGCAGCATAACAGTCAACATGCTTAGTTCTCTGTGAGAATTATCCACCCTTCATCCTTCCCCAGAACTGGACATCCTCCCTGGTAGGCGGTCCTCCAAAGATTTAAAGCAGCTAGGACAGTGACAGAATAGTAGAATGCATTATCAGAAAACATAGCCAACTTCATTAATAAATTATTAAGTTAATTAGTATATTTTTGTCCCTGGATAATTTCCTCTTTTTTTCTCATTAAAGGTAGTATCATACAACATTCAGTTAAGCACATGACATTGTCATACTAGGTTCTGTAGTATGTGACCCCAGGGCTATCACATTATGCATAAACAGGCACTCAAGAACGAGAATGTCTCAGAGAAAGAAAAAAAGAGATTTAGATGTATCCCCAATGATTGCTGCCAGTAACAGGATAGCTGACATGATGCCTGTGCTGGTTTCTGGATGTAGTAGAGTTAATTTTCTAAATCACAGGATTTATAATCAAGTATATCAAAGAATCAGCATTTTTTGTCAGTCGTGCTTTTTTTACATTTTTTTGCTTCTGAAAGCCTTAATTCTCTTTCAAAGTGTTTTTTTTGCAAGACTAGCATCAAAAAAGGGATTGTGAAATTTGAATTTTTTAATCAGAAATGTTATTACAAAAAATAGTCATTCTTGATACATCTTATCTGCCCTGTATGACTTAGTTAAGTCCGTGAAGGCACATTGTGCTGCAAACGCGTCTGACTGACATAGAGATATCTTTATGTAGCTTAAGGCAATCTGCCTCAAACAGCAGGTAAACTAGAGAAGGTAAGTTCACCTAAACCTGTCATGGGCTACACCTTTTCCAGCAGCAGCACAAAATGTTTTTCCAGAGCTTAGCTTTCTAGACTCCTCCTGAAATGCAGAGGTACTCTAAGGCTGAACAAGCGATACTCAAACCACAGTGATAAATAAAATATAAGCATCTCACTGGCTAGGGTGTTCCACTCACCCCAGGAGAGTAAGCCAGAGCACACATGCATGCTCTACACCTAAAGAGGGTAGATTTAGATTGGATATCAGGAAGAAATTCTTTCCTGTGAGGGTAATGAGGCACAAGAAGAGGTTGTCCAGAGAAGTTGTTGACATCCCACCCCTGGAAATGTTCAAAGCCAGGCTAGATGGGGCTCTAAGCAGCCTGGTCCAGTGGAAGTTGTCCCTACCCATGGCAGTTGGGTTGGAACTAGATGATCTTTAAGGTTCCTTGCAACCCAAACCATTCTAGGATTCTCTGATGCCCAGCATCCTGTGTCCTTTCTGAAGAAAGGCAGATGTGTTTACAAGGTTTGGTTTACAAGGTGCCTGGTTTACAAGGCAGGGCGTTATGCAAACTCAGTAGGAAACCAAGACCTAAGTGCAAGGCTATGGCTCAACATTTTATTTCTGAAGCTTTCAAGAACAAGAGACCATGACCAACTGAGTTAGAGTAGCCCTCAGAATTGCCCATCTGGCTAATACAAAATTACTGGAAAGTCTTTGTCATAGCACAGCCTATCTCTTAGCTAACATTCATGCCTCTAAGTCAGTGAAACTGTGTTTCAAATCGCTTGGCAGCCTTTGAGAGGTTCAGGTGTAAACCTTCATCTCCGGAAGGAAGACTCCATGCAGCACAGAAGACCCCCCTGCAGCTGTGCTACCTTGCTGGGCGCAGGCAGCCTTTCAGCAGCTGCAGTCCAACTCTGCAAGGCAGTGGTGGTCCTTGGTGGTGCCTATTTGAGCAGAAGTCAAGGGCCTTTTCTCTCAGTCTGGTCTCATTTTTCTCTTTGTTTGTTATTCACCCAGACCATTGAATGTAATGAGGCATAAATTGTCCAGCGAACACAGATCAAAATCCAGACCTCACATACACCATGCTGGCATCCTTAATCAATAAGCTAAAGATTTGCTGTCCCACTTATCTGTTTTCATTCTGGCCATCAGATTTAGGCAGTGATGGAAAGTAGACTCTCTGACTCCCTGTTTTGAATTTAAGTATCTATGTTTTATCAGATAAAATAGCCTTGTCTGTACAGATGTCATTAACTGTCCCCATTCATTGGGAGCTAGGATTTCTGTGTGTGCCAATGATGCATACTAGCATCCCTGAAAACTGTCTGGCTTCTGAGGGCTTCTAGATAACCTGCCTGGTTCCCAGAGCAGGCAAAAGCAAATCTAACTTCCAAGGGCAAGATCATTTATATGGAAAGAGTGAGGAATGAAAATCCTCTGGGATTTTGTAGTAAATCCTCCTACTTCTGTGAAAGTATTGTGGAATTTATTCAAGTGACTAAGTCTGTTTTATTTTATATGTATATACTTTATCTAAAGGAAAGCATCAATTATCCAGCACTTTTATATTATTTTTTTCTGTCTTCCTCATAAATACATTAACATTATTGTAAAGACTGGAAAACAAAGAGGTGAGGGTAGTACACTGAACAATCTGCAGTATTGTGGGCCTGGTTTAGATCTCATCTGATCAGTATGTATTAGGAGTAACACTTCAGAAGTCCAAGAAGTCAAACTGACCTAAAACCGGTGCAAGGCCTCTGGATGGAGATTTCTTACATATGAAATTACAGTTGTGGTTGTCTGCCTGGTTTACAAATGTGCTGTGCATAAAGGAGAGGTCAAAAATTTATGGAGTCAGTGACTGCCATATAAAGAGTTCAGTCATCAGGGTGAGAGCAACCTGACATTGTCTAATAATAAAGTTAAAATTTCCCTGTATCCCAATGTCCCTTTGAAAAGAGTCATAATTTATCAGATCCAAGGTAATTAATCAATCAAAGTGAAGTTGGAGAATATGACCCAGGGCATGAGCCTCTTGGCAACTATTCCCACTATTGCTCATGCCAGGCACCTCTAATCCCTCAGCTGGAGTCCCAAGAACTGAGCTAGATACCTAACCTCTCAGAGCCATCTACATGAAAAGTTAGGCACCACCAAAACACATTCTTAACAAAATCATACATGAAGGGAAACTTCCTAAGCAGCTGGGAATCTCCTATGTCTAGCTAATAGGAAATGCCAATCATGTCTGCAATCCCTTCTCTCTCCTCTGGAATTTTGATTCTCTGATCTGAGCTGTGAGCAGACAGATACTCCTTTTCCACTTGGGATCCTCAGTCCCAAATGCTGTCCTGAAGGAAGCTTTACCAATTGCTCTTTGTGCAGAACTCATTGTTTTACTTCAAAAATAAATCCAAAGGAGGAGCCACATGTAATAGCTTGGCGGTTAGAGGCACTCCCCGAGGAGAGTGAGGGGAGACGCTGCTCTCTTCAGCCTGAGGGGGCATCAAATGAGCAGCTCCAGGAGCTGCTCCAGCCGCTGAAGGGGTGTTTCCTTCCTCCTGCTGCCCCGAGCAGCGTGCGGCTGCAGGCAAAGCCAGGGCAGCTCCTGGGGCCAGCACTGAACAGCCAGCTCTGACTGCAGCTAGCAAGTGGTGATTGGCAGGAGTCAATTGGCATTGACTACTGCCCATTTGTTTTGCCTTCCTCACAAGGAGAATTTATGCTACAACACCATTGTCCAACCATCCTACTCCAGCAAGAACACCTGTAAATGTATTTCCTACAGCAACAGTCAAATCTGATTCACCCAGTAGTATTGTGGAGAAAAATGCAAAAAAAAAAGGTAGCAATCTCTCAAGATTCCTCATATAATTCTTTTTATGTGCTATTAACTCCTGCAAAGACTGACCTAACTAAATTTCATCATATTCTCCAAATCCATTCGCTCTGCATTGTCACATCAATGGTCAGAGTAACTTTTTTTCCTACTCAAGAACAGTAGATTCTAATATCAAATATTTTTTCAAAGAAAAAGCAGATAATTAATGGATAGGATAAGCAGAAGTTTTATCTCTAGAGAATTCACTCCTCACAGATCTCTAATTAAAGCAGAAGAAATTGCATGATGTGCATATGCTGTTAAGCGTTAGCACAAGCAAACCTTGGAGAGGGCTGGTACAAAGCGATATAGGATATTTTACTTGCTTGTTTCTCAACACTTCATGCAGATGAGACCTCTACTTTTGCTTCAGTTGCTAATCAGCTTGTCTGGTTACAGGATTTTTTTTGTTGGCATTATTATTAATTATTTGCATTGCCCTGGTACTTAGGAGACTATTTACAAGCTCAAATTATGCTCCTCCTGCCAAAAAAGCAGGCTCTGCTTCAGTGAGATTACAATTTAAGGATACATCTATACTGTACAGGAGACTACTGCTCATAATAAAATCATTTCATTTAAAGATAGTTCAGATATTTTCTCTCTGTTCTGCAACTAGCTCCATAAATATTATGGAGATGCACCTGAAGGATGATGAGGCAACAGATACAGACATATGAGGAAATACAAGGGAAAAAATGAGACAGTATTGGTCACTAAGATTGATAGGGGTCAAAGCACACTCACATCATAATTGCTGTCAGCTCTTCACTAAAATTTATGGCTCCAAGGAAGAGGGTTTTAAGGAGGGAATGAAAAGAGGATGATAGAGTAGCTGTGTATATAGTAACAGAAAGCTTTTCCCCTGGATGAAGAGCAGGGGCAGAGAAAGTTCAGAGGTGACTGAAGATAAAACTAGTGAATGGTGAAGACACAGGTGTGAATACTGGGATGTCAAGCGTGAAGACAGGAAAGAAGTGCAGACCTTACATAACAAATGTGGGAAAAGATGCAGAAGAAGGAAAAATTTGATATTTTAAAGGATTGAAGAAAGAAATTAAAGAAATTATTGTAACAGCATTTCACATGAGACCAGACTTGTAAAATTTGGACTAAGACATCCTACAGTACTACAGTGTTTGCAGTTATTAAATATCCACAAGATTTAGATTCACAGCAACCTTAAAGTTATGTTAAGCCAGTGGCTGAAGCTACGTCTACAGACAGAAGAGTGAGATTGGCAGCTCAAGAAGATAATTCATCTTCTACTCTAAGAGAGCTCATGTGAATCTCCTTTTGACTAATAGACACAATCAAAATCTTTCTAAACACATTTTCAAATTACTGTGTTGAGTTACCTTTTTTTATTCCATTTTTTTTATGCACCATCTCAGTTACATCCAGGCTTCCTGTCTCTTCCTGTTCTCTAAAGGTTATGAAGTTAATTTATCAAAGTGGTTTTAAACATGAAGTGGTAATGAATATTTACACACGCTATGTCTGTCTTTGATGAGATAAAATGTGAGGATTTATTAAACAATTTTCCAATTAAAGATAGTCTACAAAGAACAAAAGATACATCATTGGGCAGAGTAAAGCAGCACGAGTGGAAATGTTAAAAGCTTATGAATTTAAGTAATATTGGCCTGTAATAATACACTACTTCTTAAAAATCCAGCACTAAAAAATCTGGTGTTTTCTCAGACACTATTAACTTTTGGTATGCATTGCCCTTTATATGATTCTGGGTAGGCTGGTACCCCATGATGCAAATTTCTCAGGAGACTTCCATCCTAACAGCTGCTGTAACCTGTGCATAGTTTTTCACGTAAAAATGTACTTTCTTGCAGATCTGTAAGGTATAGCATGCCACAGGAGGATGAGTAGAAAAATGGTATTGTTTACCTGTGTTTGAGAGGAAGGGTGGTGGTCTTTTGGTGGTGGTAATCATCGTGTACAGAGATGTCAAGAGCTGAATAAAGAGTTTAACTTCCAAACAACTTGTTTTACTGGCCACACAAAATCTAGGAAAAAGTGCTGTTAAGCCCTACATTATGTCTGGTTTACATTGAGCAAAACTCCCATATGCACAGAAATAAATAGGACTTTTCAGTCCTCCCACTTGTAAGAAAACCTGAGTAATGTCAGTACCTGAAAACCAGTGGGCAAATTCACAGAACCACTGTCAAGTTGAATTTTTTTTTTTTCAGTATTTTTTCCTTTTGTTATTCCATGGGTCCTAAATGTAAAGGGTCTGTCATTTCTCTGTAACTACATTATATTCAGTTCAGCTGCGGGTAGGGATAGAGGAAAAGAGTCTCTCTTTGAACTCCAAATCACACTCATGTTCAAGAAAACAATTATGTTACGCAATTACCAGATTTACCTTTGATCTAAAACACTTTTGGAACATTTATCAAATGATGAAAAAATAATGTTGTCCTTGTCTTCTTTCAAATCCAGAAGTGTTCTTATTACTAAGAGGACTGGAAGTGCTAGTTCACATTCCTAAACTCTTGAAATAAACCCAACAAGTAAAAATTATTTATTTTTCAAGCTTCACTAACATACTTATACAAGGGCCAAAAGACATCTGTATATTTTAATGTTGGTGGGGGGGTGGAAATCCCACATTTACTATTCAAATAAAATAAGCACTAAATGTAATCAGACTAGGTTCAGGTTCAGCTTATCTATAGGCACTTAAAACATCAAAGCATGTTACCTCATACAAGAAACTTCTCTCTGATGGGTAATCTACCACCCACAAGTGAAGATGTAAGAACAGACGTAGCTGAGGAGTTACTAGGCATTGACAACATATTGCACATTGCTACTCTAACTCAACCCCCAACAAAGCAGTATTATGGTTTTTATACTTCAATAACAATCTCAAGACATGCTGTGTCTTCTCAGAAGATGATAGGGAATGTCAAAAAGGAAGATCAACTGTGTTAAAATGGAGCAAGAATTTTCTTCAGCAAAACGAACACCATCCAATTAGAATTTTTCTAAAATCAGCTGCCGGCCTTTTTTTCCTCTTTTCTTTCACCTGCCTTATTTCAGTCAAAAAAGGCAAAATCTCAGTGTTGTCTTCACACATACTGTCTGCAGCTGATGCAAATGAAACTAGTTATTAGCTTTGGATAAGGGAAATATATCTTGACAAAAGAGGTTTTTTGTCAACTGTGTATAAAACCTTTGATACATATTCACAACTGAGCTTGAATCCAGATGAACTATTCTCCTTAAGCATATGTGGTAGAGTAAAAAATGAGGTTAACATTTTTAAGGGGTAATTTATAGTAGAATGAACAACTGATGTGATTTTACCTTCCAAAATATGAGGGTGATATTGGACTTTTAACTAAATGTGGCCAAAAGGAGTAAAATTGTTTCTACTGCTCTTGTCAGTGAGAAGCCAGTTGTTAAACTATGTTTGTATTAAAGCAGTTATTAGTGCATAGATCCTAAAAGGAATTGCTGCATTCAGAAATCTCTCATTGAGCAGGATTCATCCTTGCCATAAGTTGTATAAAAGAAAATATGCATTTACCTGTGATTCAGTAACATTTTGACATTTCAGACAGAACACGTCCATTCTGGTGAAATCTCAGCTGGGGATTAGAGCCAGGTCCATGATGCTAGAGATTGCTAGCGTTTTGTGTCAGGCAGCCCTCTGAAATCTGTTACATGATAGCTTTTCATCTGTGGATAATTTCAGGTTGCGTTTATCATTGCAAGTTTTTGTAGTAAATCTAAGAGACAGCTGGGCCTCAAAATATTTCACTTCCACTTTCTTTAATAAATTGCCTTTAATTCATTAATAGACTTAAGAATTAATAAATGTAAACGTTATTTATATTCTTAATTAATGATAATTAATTATTGAAGTCATAAACAGGTATAATAGTAAAAATGTGATTAATGCAGAACATAGCTACTGGAAAGTACTTTGTAGTTTTTCATAAATATTAAACAAATGGGAATCATATCACATTTTAGAAAAAATATTGACAGGTAAATTCAAGAGGGGATTGCCTGCAACTTTACTCAGTTCTGGCATTTTGGAAATTGTCTCTACTAATTATGTCACAATCTTTCAGGTTCTCCATGGAGATCCTAGCTGGCAGCAGAAAGATAAATATGTACCAGATAATATTATTCTCAATTAAAACTGCTGTCATTGTAATTGAAGGAAATGTGAACATAGGCAAATTCAACTCCCTGAAATTTAGAGCCATCACATATTCAAGTCAATGGGTCAGCATTAATTTTAATTTAAGCTTCTATTGCAGTACATAATGAAATTTTAAAAATCAACAGAGAAAAAGATTATATGGTTAAAGTTTTAAATCCAAAGAGATATATGCATCAATCCAATCTCACACCATCCCAGCTGCCCCTCCCTACTCTGCCCATGCTCTTCTCAGAAAATGTACTGACTGCTGCCTTCAGTGCCATTACCCTGGCAACTGGATGGTCTTTGCACACAGTCCCTCCCCAGACACATCTGCACCAGAGTTCAGATCAGCCCATAGCAATTGCTGACGTGATGCAACTCCAGGGGTTCCTGAACAGAAGCTGACATCCCACAGCAACTTGAGGGAACTTGAAAATAAACTCTTTTCTACCTTCAGGACTTCCTTTTGCACTTACAGATTTCTGTTCAGCTTCAAACACACCTTCTACTCCCACTTTGAGAGAAAAAGGTAATAATCAGGTCAGTTAACCTTAAAGTGATTGTTTGTGAGACTAAATCTTGGAAAACATTACCTCTTCTAGTCATCACTATGTTGTTCAGGAAATCCATCTTGTATCTAAAAAGAGCACAGGGAGGCCCAATCCCGAACCTGGTCCCAGTTGAATGGGATGAATGTTGGTTGGTGAACTTACATGCACAAATGCATGACTGGGGAGCTTGGGGGGTGGTGTTGGTGTCCATCCTTTGCTGTAAGAAGAACCTGAATAAGGCTCCAATCATCTTGATACAGCAATAGTTGCCTCTGATTTCTAGTTCTGACACAGACCTCCAGTGGGAGCACAGACAAATTCATGGACCAAACTCTGCCTCAGTAGCATGTTTTTAGACCCAGAGGCTGTTTTACCTTGCTTCTGAAGAAGTAAATCTTTCAAAGTTATGCTATAGCTGTAGGAGAGCCAAATTAGATAGACATCCCAAAATTACTTTTCAAAGCAAAATAAATTAGCCAGGATGAAACACACAGATAGAATAACAGAATCATTTATGTTGGAAAAGACCTCTGAGGTCATTGAATCTACTAACCCAGCACTGCCAAGTCCACCACTAAACCACACCCTCCAGTGCCATATCTACACGTCTTTTAAATACCTCCAGGGCTGGTGACTCAGACACTTCCCTGGGCAGCCTGTTCCAATGCTGGAAAAATATTTCAGTGTTGCAGCTGGACTGATCCTAATTCCTTCTTTAGAGGTAACTCAGTATATTGTCTACAATAGTGCCTTACAAATACTGCTGCACAGGCTGCAGAACCAGCAAACCTACTATCCTGCTAACAGCTTATTTCTGGCTGGCTGTTTGCTCGTTTCCAGTAGGTAGAACACCCGTGTGTTTATATTGGTTCAGAGATGACCCAGGCAGCAACAGTGCAGAAAAATCCATTGAGTTCAATGGAAATATTGCTGTTTAGGTCAGCAAACACAGGGTCAGACTCTCTTACATTCAAATGAACAATTAACAAGCAAACAATAAACTGACACGTTCCTGAAGGCTTAGAGAATGAGGAGGAAGCATCTCTTACAGCTCAATTATTAAAGGTTAAAAGCTTAGGACATCTGATTATAGGACTTCTAAGCCTCATTGATCTAGGACATACTTGCACATTAAGCAATGAGAAATATTTTAATTGATCATCCCGATTAGCCATGAATTGTAAGGCTGAGCCAGCTGGTCACTGAGCAGTGCCTAGGCTGAAAATCAGAAGTCATCTCTAATTTAGCTGGTTTTGTGGGGTTCTTTTGTCCTGCATTTTATTTGCATATGCTGTGTTTATTCCTATCTGTCAAAATTCTTATCTCCTCTGCAGACTAGCAGCTTGATCTCAACATCAGCCACTCCAAACTCAGACAGTGCAAAATCAATTTTGCTACCAACATTTGCCAAGACACAGAATATGTTTGTGTCAGATTTTTGAGTTATCTTTTATTTTCCCCATTGCCCTATTTGTAACAGTGAGGGAGCTCAGCATTTTTTTAAGGTAGGAGGGTTTTATTCACATTTTGTTAGTACAGTATCTTTGATGCAGATAGGTTCAAATGTTTTACAGCCATGCAGTAACCTTACTGCATATCATGGGGGGTTGTATATTTGTCTATCTGTATAGCTACATTTACACACATTATATATAATCCATATAGCACATATATACATAAAATAATACAAATATTAGTGCACATTTTGCATTATATGATTATACAAGGCTTTATGCGGTTGCCAGCTAGACATATGTAATCCCTCAAGGAAATTATGCAGATAATTAGGTGGTTGCAATATATGTGAAAATTTTTGAGTCAAAACCCTGCATATACAAAATCATTGTATATACAATCACCATTGTCCCTACTGATGTTGGGATGAACTACAGGACATAGCAAATTCTCAAGATAATTCAACAAATCATGAGCACAATTGGGAACAGGCAACCCTACCCATGAGATACAATTTATTTTCGGTGCTGTGTATTGAGAGATGGAAGGCTTTAGACGGAGTACCATTATACCAGTGCTAAGCAAGACAGTGTTTCTTTCTTCCCTGACTTCCTCATTTCTTGGCAGAAGCAATTTTATTTTTGAACATTTATATTCTTCTTGTAATATAGTGCTTCAAAACAAGAATGTTGGAAAGTTAAAGTGCAGGAAGATCAATGAAGCTTTTAAAATGGTTTCTAAAAATGTGATAAATCTTTCTTCTAGTTTCTTCTATAATAAGCACAATGTATAGCAAAGTAGCTAAAGCAATTTTGGGCTCCTGTAAATCTGACTTAAGCTGTTCTAACATTAATATGGAGAAGAACCTTGAAGAATTAGAAACATTTTTGTTAGAAACTTTGACAGCAGCTGATTTACTCTCAACCAATAAAAACATTCTAAGGCACTCAAGGTATTTCTCTTTTGTCTGATTAAACTGCAGTTAAGAAAACATATAATTAAAATAGTTGTAGCCTATGATTCATAATCAATATTTAGTAGGGTAGCACAGAGATTTCTAAGGCTAAGTCAGGTATACATAATGCGTCCTCAACAGAATGTTAGTGGACACTTGAAGAAAAAAGTATTATTATATGTTGGTGGCTTTGGAATCACCAATCCTCTGCATTGCCTGCTCCCCACGATGTAGTACCATAGTTTTCCAGCAGTCTTTTTGTCGCTGCATGCAGATGTTCTTAAATACAGCTAAAATAACACCACTTGCAGTCCATGTCACATGGTCTCCATAACATCAAATCACTTCAGCAGTATGAATTGGTTAATATATTTTATGACTGAGCCGTATTAATGAGTATAAAGTATATTTTAACAAGATGAAAGAAAATCAGCCCAACGTGTTAGATTTCATAGGTAACTTGGAAAACTAAATGCTTTTTTCTGCTTGAAAATAGAGTCATCTGGTTTTTTGTTACTGTGTGAATATGAAAATTCTGATGAAACTGGTGTAGCTGTTGCTTTCTGTTGCTCTCTCTTACTCAGTGTTTTCAGAGCCTGGGAACAGATGGTGCACCACCTGACTCTGCACACCCTAATGTAAGATTCATTGTGCTTCACAGGAAATCAAAGATCAAGCAACATTGCAGAAGGTGAAGCAGCACCTCAGCAACCAGCAACACAGTATGACATAGTCAAGTGGTGGAGCAAGAAAGCAGAAAGAGAGAAGGAGACAGATAAAGAGAGACATAATAGAAGAAATTTTTTGAGGTTTATTTTGCTTTCTTCTTTCGTCTATTATTTTCTGCTTTTTTTTCCCCCTTTATTTTCTTCTTTTTTTCAATCTTGAGTCTCTTCTTTGGAAAAGGATCATATGATTCCAAATAAGAAACTTTAATCCTTAGGTTGTCAAAAGTTCAGACCTACCAAGCAAAATCTGAATGCTTAGAAGCAAGAGAGTTATTTGATTTAGTTGTTTGATTCCATTTCACTGCAACAAATGCCTGTTTGCAACATTAAGAGCCTTAGAAATATTTAAAAGTTCATTCCAAATTTCAGAGGGTCTTATGGCTGTAAAGAATTACAGGTATTAGTTACCTGCCTCTCTTCATTTGCTACCCATTCTTCCCTCCCTTCCCTCCCTGACTTTCTATGGCTGGACAGCACACTTAGGCCTGGGCCACTCCTTTAAGGAAATCCAGATTTCACAAAAAAATTGTCACATGCCTAGGCTATGTGATACCAACAAGGGGGATTAAGCTCTGGATTGAAGGGCCTTCCTTCAAAACACTTGCCATCCTTAAATCTTTCAGATGAAAGCTGGGAGCTCTTTCCTTGGAAACCTGCACTGATGTCAATGATACAATTTCAAGTTAAGCTAAGTGTTACCCTGATGTATCTTCTTATACAAAATTCAGAAACTAAAAACACTGCCTAGACCAGATGGCATTTTCAGGTACCCAGGACAGCACCATGCAGAACACACAGTGCCTTTCACTTTACTCATAAGAGGCAGGTAACTATCTGAAAGGATCATCCCCTACCTTCTCATTACTCAAATACAGGAATTTGCATAATTCTGTATCCTTAAAATATATATCTGATCCCAGCAAATAGGCCTGACCTAAATCTGAGTGAAGTCGATAGGAAAACTGCTTTATGATCGATTTGAAGTTCACCAGGACAAGCCTCGCACTAAAATACTATAGGGCTTTCTGTTTGAAATATGTAAATAGTGACAAAAAATACATGGCTGAAACCTTTACCACAGTGAAGAAAGTAAGGAAAGTCAAGGATCACCTAAAAAGGAGGGCCAGAGGAAGGTATAGAGCAAAGAAAACATTCGCTCAGTCTTCAAACCTATTTGTGTGTCCAGCTTGCATCTAGGTATCTAATGTTCAATGAATTAAAACTGAGGTATCCCTTGAGGATCTGATCAAGAAGACTAGAAGGTCAGCAAAATTATCAAAGCCATTGAGAAATACAAAAACTATGTTGCTATTACAGACCTCTGATGCTATAAAGAAGATCAGATCTAGGCATAAAAATACAGGAGCAGACTAGAGCATGACTACACTGCCTCTTTGGCTTATGCTAAGTCTCAAGAAACCCAGGCTTGTACCTGTCACTTGGAAAGCTTAGAGCCTCTCTTCTTAGTTTCCACTTTTAACCCTTCCAATAAGAGAGTCCTGAATCTTGTAAAATCCCTGCTCCTCATCCTTGGAACAACCAAGGAAGGAGATAAATATTAATTTTGTCTATGGACGTTTAAGATAGATCTTCTTAAGACTTATGATGTCTGGATAATGGTAAGAAGAAGGGCAAAACCAAAATAAAAAGCTGATTGTCCCACAGGGAGAAAATGTGTGTGAGGCTCAGTGCATTGCAATGCCAGATGAACAGAAGTTACACCAGTCTTAAAGACAGTGAAACAGCACAGAACACAAGGAGCAGAAAACAGCACATCATTCATTGCATCCGTGCTTCACTGTGCTGAAAAACAGATGATAAGACCAAATCTTACACTTCTCCTATGGCATGCAATTTTGAAACAATCTTATTGCCTCTACACATATGCTTTCCAGTGACATGTGCCAGCTTTACTGCATACTCCTCTTTTACATTTCTAACAGACCCTATATTTATAGGAATGATGCATAAAGTGATGGTTTTTTCCAGCTAGAGCAGTGAGCACAGCTGATGTGCTGCCAGCTTCAGTTCACTGCAGTGAGGTTATATCTGAGAGGATTGTAGTGGTGTAGCTGGAAAGATTACTTTAGTTATCCTACCTATTTTCTTTATATGAACAAGGTGTTACCTAGTTCCCTTGGTCAGGCACACAGCGAACAACAGCTTTGATTTTTAAGCTTCAGTATTTATAAAGTATATGGTAATACAGGGGGGTGCAAACAGAGTTGTGCTATCGGTATGCTAATCATAGTAAGGAATTTCATTGGTTTCATAGGTTTAAAATGACCCCTTTACCCCTAAGCATAATAATAACAATAGAAGTTACAAATTTTAGTTATCAGGTTTTTTGCTGAAATCTTGATATACAAGACACAGCTTAAAGCAAATCCTTATTTGCAGACGGATTATTGTTCTTTGACATATAGAAACTGAAACAATATTTTTTTCCAAACACAGCAGGCTTGACACTCTGTATGTAGAATCAATTTGATATTACCAGTATACATTAACTTACTGCAAGCTGTATTTTCTTCCTCTTTTTTTTTCTTTTTTTTTCTACTTCAGGTAATTATAGTGTAAGCTTTGCAAGTAATCCTTCACAAATCACTGCCCATGTAGGGCTCTACATTGAAAAGTGCTGTAGTTGGAATAATGATATTTCTATAAAGAAATAACAGGTAGGAAAAAAATTTGGACTATACATGGCATTAGGGAAGAGATACCTAAATTTCTCCTGGTAAAATCCAAAGCAGCTGAAATAAAAAGTTCAAAAATCTCTTCAATTTAATTAATTTTTATATTCTTACAATATTTGCTCACTTACATTAGTAACATAATTTGTTACTTCAGAAGTCACTGCAGTAACTTAGTTTGACACCTGTAGCTGAGTATGACCCAGAATGAGAAAAGATACTTTAGCTTCAATTTGTCCATGATACTTGAAGAAAAATTCTTAACCTCTTACAACAAAAACCTAAGGGGTATTAACCAAAGAAGATAGTAAGTTTGAATAGGAAAGATCTAGCTATCAATATGATTTCCATTGTTATTTATACTGTATTCTACCCTACTCTGCAATTACAATTGGCTATTTTTAAAATTCAGTAGAGATATTTTAATATTTTGCTTACTTAGATGACAGAGGCACTTTGTGGACTGAGAGAGGATTCAGCTCTTCACCAATGAGGGGAATAAACCGTACTTCATCTTTTTCCATAGTTTTTTCAATTTTCCACTTTATGTTATATGTTTGTGGCTGCTAAGTCATACTCAAACAAAAACTACAGTAATCCTGTCTACTCCTCATCTCTCCCCTTGCCGTACCGTTTCAATCACTCCTTCTCACCCACGCTGGTGTTTCTGTGATTTGGCTGAGTCAGTAGAAGATCATTTTCTTTTTAAAGGCTGGGGAAGGGAGGTAGAGCTGTGACTTTGGCTAATTGTAGTCCACTGTAAAGTAATGCTCTGAGGGATGGGCAAATACATGCTCACACCAAAGCTCTTGAGTCTACTTGCCAGTTTTTAGTGACCCATTGTGCGTGTTGGTGTACAGCCTGCTCCTTCAGTAACAGATACAAAGGGGAATGGGTGGAGCACTTCTAGAAACTCAAAAGTCGTCATTCTTGGAGATGAGCAAAAGTTCTCTAGACATAGTCCTGGGCAACTGGCTCCAAGGGGTCCCACTTGAGTGAGGGGGGGTTGAGCCAAACGACCTCCATTGGTCCGTTCCAACCTCAGACATTCTGATTCTGTGAAAACTATCCAGACTCTGATACTGATCTGTTTTTTTATCCAAACATGGTGCTCATAGCATCTTGTTTCATTCCGGCTATATAGCTGAGCTCTATAGGCATTCTATTGGAATGTCTTATGAATCAGTACACACTCTTTAACTAGCATCATTGAAAACCTAGGTAAAAAGTATCTAAAAGATTGAGTCATGGGTCTTGAATCATCTTCCTAATAAAACCAGAATTTAGACAATTATTCTGTAAGCCTGAACTGTTCATAACCAACCTCAGCTTTCAGAAGAAATTTATTTACTTTTTCCCCTTTTATGAGGAATGTATTCATTACCACTGCAAAGCAATTTGCACATAACAGCTTTGACATGAATACAGAAAGGACTGGGCTTTTCAGGAAGAAGCTGGGAAATTGTCACAAGCAAGGCTACATATTAAGTACAGGCTGGTCCTTCTGCATCACCTTTCCTTGTACACATAGTAACTCTGAAGCACAGGGTTAATAGATTCCACTTTTTAAAAATCCAAGCTGTACATTGACAATAAGGTAAAAGCCACCAATATAACTAAAGTGGCTCTTTCTTGCCACAGATACATAGCAAATATTTAATCTAACCTTGGTGCTGGAGAGCTGACCTTCTTTGGTTATACAGTTCTTTCTTAAGGTACCTCTGTACAGGTACTAATGATTGTACTCTGTACAATCAAAATAATGAAGAATTTACAATGAGAGGATTCCAGAAGTTTTTTAAGAAATAGCATCTGGTTCTCTTAATCTAAAAATATTACTTCCTCTCTTGAACAGCACAGTTAAAAGAAGCATGAGTGGATCAAAAACCAGATCTGTATTTCCCAGAGACTTCAAAAAATGACATTTTTTGGAATAGCAAAGTGAAAATTCTTCTCAAAATGGCTTCTCTGGGTACAAAAAATTCCCCCAAAGACCGAAGAAACAATCAAAAAATAAAAAGCATTATTGGAGTCATGTCTGCTTATTAGATCACTTGCAGGACAATAGCTTGATCAACCACAACAATACCTTCTTTCTCTGTCATTATTACCTTTTTTATTCCTAATGTCATTAAAAATACTGGAAACTCCTGAACCTTCATATCTCCTTACCTATAAGGACTTCCACTTGCACTCTTCCCTTCTACTATTTTGTCCTCTCCATCATGTCAGCTGTTGACACCTTTTTTGTTCACTTTCCTTGGCCTACCCACCTGTCCTGCATGACTTCCAGAGATTTCCTTCTTTCATACATAACTCATCATCCACACCCTATTTGTCTTTCTCAGTCAAATATTATGTCACTCCAAATATTTGTCTTTTACTCTATCAAGACCAAATAGACTTTCTGTTATCCTGGCCAAACCCAGACAACAACAGTAACCACACAACACCACACTCATTCAGAGGCTGGGTTGAGCCCTAAAGGTCTCCACCCCTGCTACATGTCACCATCCAGGTTGCCTCTCTTGCCCATATCATATCTGCTCCTGTCATGTTTCATCACCTGATTGTAGCCATCACCTCTTCCTTCCCAAAACATCAACCAAACAGAGGACGCACAGCTTCAGGGCTGGTTTTACCAGTCCCCCAAAGGACTGGTTGAGCAGCACTCTCTACCTCCTTGGAGAAAGTTGGGATTCTAAGCACTCCTGGTAATGCTGCCTTTGTGTTGATTTTCATACTAATATGCCAGTATCTAGCAACCACATTGCTAGATACTGGCATATCCATCATTCAAGGATCACATAATCTCTATTGCTTGAACCAGGACCAGGACCAGCAGAATTTAGAAGACTCTTCTGAGCATCCTATTTATTTATTAACACATTTTGCAAACATTACTGTTTCTCTTCTACATTTTCCCTCCCAGAAAGATTTCTTCCTGGTAATTGAGTATAGAGGTCGTCAGCCAGCAACAAGCAGACCAATGTTTCAGTAGCCTCTGGAATACACCTAATGTATGTGAATGTACACAGACAGGCCTCAAAACAAGAAGATGGGAAATGTAAAGGAGTTGCTTGTTTCCCTGACTCAATATTTCTCCACAGACAGCTTGAAAGCCCTGTCTTTGTGAAGGCAAGGAGTGTGAGACTCTGAATTTTATTCAAATAGAATTAATAGCAATCACAATACCAAAAAAGGTAAAGAAATTAACACCTCACCTCTTTGAGAAATGGGAACTTCTTCAGGGTATATCCAGATGTTAGATTCTTGCTCCAACTTCTTCTCTTTCTGCCACATTAACAGTTTTTTAAATTTTATATTACTCAAGAACAGAATTGTTCCACAAGGAACTTCTGCTTCGTGATCTCCAAGACACGGCAGTGCTACAAGCCCGACTTGCATTCAGATTTCAGAGAGACTGCTGAACAACGGAGAATGGATATTACAACACAAGCTTATAGGTCATGGCAACTTCTTGCTGATGTTGCTGTTATTTAAAAGTCATTTTCATTCTGTCCTTGAAAGTTAAAAACTAATGATCACACTAATGAAGAAGTAATTTTCCTATAATCTTTAGGGCTATGAAAATCATTATTTGGGCCTTGATTTTCTTATGTTGTCGCTTTGTTATCAGAGCAGAGATTTTGCCAACTTTGGTTCTTGGAGGATATTGAAGTAAAACCGCTGAATATCAGAAACAGCTCATGATGATCTTGTCATTTGAGTACAAGAGCAGGGGCCCCACACTCGGTAACCATAACCACTGCCTAATCTACTGCGTGTTTTCTTAGTAAGGATTAGAGCAATGGTACTTCAGACACCTATTGGGAATAGAGCTAAAATGGAATAATGAAAATTATGTGTAAAAATAAGAATGCATAATATAAACAATGTTACTTTGCTGAATGTTGACCTAATAAAAACGCTGCATGTTGCTATGCTGGAGTCCTACCTTTGGGAATTGACTGTAGACTCTAACAACAAAACATAGAGACCATGGACTTTTGAGGCTTCTATAAATTTAGAAACTCATTGAGAACACTTGTCCACACAGGGGGAAGTTTTCTAAGTTACGTGCTTGGGATTAGGCTGTGTGATTGCCAGCAATGTTAATGGGAGTTATTCTTGCCTCTGAAAATATCAGCCTAACTCTGTAATAAAGTAATTTCCTCCACTCTTATTTTAAGAGCCTTGTGCCAAATTTCTGACCTCAGTTGCTTATTTGAAATCCAAGGTTGTTTTTTGGATTGTGTTTTAATGAATCAGTGCCTGCAGGCAAGACAAACAATTGCTCAATAAAATTCAGAGACAACAAGTACATCTAGGACTAATATTGTCTGCTTCTAATACACATTTTTGTACCACTATATTCCACAAATAAACCACCAGTAGGGGACATTAAATGCATTATAAATAGAAAACCTGTGAAATAACTTAATAGATTAAGAAAAGAAGTATCAGCTGAGAGAACTGCCAGAAGAGCGAATCTGATGATTAACCACAGTTAGTTTCTGGCCCTTCTCCTTGGGGCAGGTAGAGCTGTTCAGTGCAATATACAGGCGACTAAAATGACAAATGCCAGCTTTGCATTCCAGAAAGTCCAGCATCTCTTGAGACATTGTGGCTTACCACTGCATTGCAGTGAACTAAGCACTGACCCACCACAGCAATCCAAATGGTCTGTGGGAGGCTGCTTTGCTGGTTTAGAAAATGTACACTAAGATGAAATAGCTCTGAGAGACCAGGAAGAAAAGTTTTTGAGACCTAAGTAGGTGTGGGGAGATGCTTTATAGGCAATAGCCATACATCCATATTTATCATGATTCCAAATTGGGGTAACAACTTGAAACAGAACTACTCACACAGAGTAGTGCAAAAAAACCCCAAAAATATGGTACTAAAGGTGAACCAATCTGCTTCTGGCCATTTCAGCATCAAACAATTTCATTATACCAATTAGAAGTGAAGCTGGAAGATATTTTTCCTTCTATGTAACTGTCAGGCTGGTTTGACTATGATTTACAGAGCCATGTGATACTCTTCCACTCTTTCCGGATTTGCAAAGATGCAGTAATAAGCCTGGATAAGTGGAATTCCGCTTTCCAATGCAGACAAGGCAATGCTCTAAACAACCCAGGCCGTGTAAAATTGAGATACTTGGAGAGTTGTTCACAGAAAGCTAAGCAAGAAACTACTGTTTAATATTAAATTTATCTGAAAAGAAATTAATTTGATCCAAGTTAACAAAATAAACTGTTCTTAAGAGATTATAAGTTATCATACCATAATACATAATGATATAAGTAGTTTTATTTCTTTTTCTACCTTTTTTTTGTGTATATGTGTGAAATATGCATTTTTGAACAGAATAAGCATAGTATGACTAGATCTAGTTTAAATGCTATAAGCC
>WEKY01007761.1:10629-24148 GCA_013390045.1 Picathartes gymnocephalus
CCCGGGCAGGATTTCCCTGCTCCATCCCATGGGAATGTCAGTGTCCCCGGGCAGGTGTCACACACATTGGGTTTGGCAGGGTCAAGCTGCAGAAACAACCCCAAAATCGAATTTCTCTGGCAAATAAATAATTGTGCTGCACGGAATAGTTACGCTGGGCACTGAGATGTTCCAAATGTTTCCGCAAAGTGTCCTCTCCTTAGAGGAATTTTTGTTTTCAAATAGGAAATTTGCTTTTCCTTGCCCTAAATTACAGAAAGGGGGTATCAACGCTAAGGGATAAATTAAAGCAATGACACCTTGTAAATCCTCAGGGCTGTGACAGGCAATAAGGTGAAGGAGGTCCTGGTTTTCAGGTTATTTCCAGCCCAGTGATCTGACAAAAAGCTGCTCTATGAGTTATCCAGCACCTTTTCTGGGAGCTCTTGCAGAATTTTTGTGCTTGGTTTAGTAGTGACATTTAAAGCTGCTCCAGAGCAATTATTTCTGGCTTTCCTCTGTAACATGAAATCCGTACTGTAGCAGTTCTGAAAGGACTTTTCTATTATTTAATCCTGTGATATCAGAGTGGAATTACAGGGTTTCATTGGGAGGTTTTGGGCACTGATTTTGTGAGAACGCCATTTACTGCCAGCTCACAACCACAGCAATGAAAACTCGTCACTGTGGTGCCGTTTAGTCCTTAAAACACACCAAGTTTTTGGGAATGAAGTTGGTTCTGAGTGGTGCCTGCAAGGGGAGTAGTATTGGTAAAGTTTGTTCAGAGGTAAATGCGGAACAGAAATGCTGCCATGCAGGGGGGGATTTGCTCATAAAACCTCTGGAGCCCAGGGAAAAACTCCAACTCCGTTCTAGTGAGAGGAGCGGGCTCTATGGAATAATGCTCCCATGGGAATGCTGGGAATCGCACCCTGGGGCTGAGGCTGGATAAGCTGGGGCAGACAGATGAGTCAGGACAGCTTTAGCTGGGGGTCTGAAGGCTAAAAGTTCCTCGAGTTTCTCCTGAGCAGCAATTACAATAATTAAAACGCAGCCGCACATCCCCGCTGCCGCCCGTGCAGTGCGTGGGGATCCCACCTGTACGGTTTGTAAGGCTGGGGATGAATTATTAATTAATATGTAATATTTATTAATATCTCTTAATATATTTATAAATAATTAAAAGATGAATTATTTAATATTAGCAGCCCCCTGACCCTGTAAGCACAGGCAGAGACTCTGCCTTCCCCTGCAGCCAGAATTGCCGGAGTTTATTTATCGCCAATACCATCAGCAGTGCCCTGAGCCTGCGTGAGGCTGCTGCTCACAAACCACTGGAATGTTTCTGGGTGAAGTAGAAGATGGATAAAAAGGATCTTTATCCTGTCAGTTTGATGAATAATTACAGTGTGGGAGCCACTAAAGAGCTGTGCTTGACGCAGGTTTCATCACCAGAGTTAGGGCTGACAGAGAAATGGGGTTTTTCACTAGATTAACAAAAGCTGTGTTTACAATCCAAGAATTGACTGGATGGCCCCAGTCCTTTATAGGGGTATTAATGCACGTTTAATTCAAGTATATGGCATTGATCTGGGTCCTGCTGAATACAAAGGAGCTTCCAGCACGATGGGCCTCTCCTGACGCCCCAGGCTGCACGTACTTGCCTGACTGCACGCTTCCCAAGTCTGTTTTTCTGCAATTAATGACAATCCATGAACTTCCCTGGGCCCGAGGGCTGTCATTGGAAATCAGTGCCTGTGATGAGGCCGTGCCACGGCAGGAGAGGTCCCTTGGGGGCCACATCTCCATCCCTGCGCTGTGTCCGTGCTCCTGGAGTTCCTCTGAGCTCCCCGTTCCCAGCCCTGGCGATCCCAGCTGTAAACACAATCCTGGAGATGGCTGTGTGCTTGGAATGCCTCAGGTCTGTGGGGAAGGGCTCCGGGCACTCCCCAGGGAGTTAAACCCCACTGATTTATCCCTGCAGAGTGGGAGAGCACAGGGCCACGGGAGGATGGGACGGGGGGGACGGTCTGGAGCTGAAGGAGGGTGGGTTTGGGGTCTGTATCAGGCAAAATTCCTCCCTGGACGCTCCGTGTGACGTGCCGAGTGCCTCCTCGCTTTTGGGAGAAAGTTTAGTTTGGAATTCAGCCCGGCAAGTGCATCTGCCCCAGCAATTCCCACCTTAGGCCAAGCCTAAGGAGGAGGGAGGAAATGAAGGTGATTAATTAAGGGAAAATAATTCAGTCTCCCTTTGCCCGGGCTGTGGCTGGTTTGCCTTTGCAGAGAGAGAAGCTGTTGGGGGATGCTTGGGGCTCTGAACCGAGAGCTGGGTGTGTGCGAGGGGCTGCCAGGGAGCAGCTCGGGGCTTTGTGAGGGAAGGGAAATGTTCAGCACAGCTCCGCAGGGCTCTTCCCCCGTGCTGCCCTCGCTCTGCCCGCAAGGGCTTGTTCTCACCTCGTTCCGTGCTGAGCACGGTGCTGAACTTGCTGCTTTCGAGACGTAAGAACCTAAAGGAAAGTTAATCGTCCCCTGAGAGTGGATAAAACTTCCCTGGAAGTATATTTATTTGGGGGAAAGAAGTATCTTCTAGTGGTGTTTGGGCTTTGGGTGGGATTCTTTCCTGATGCTGGGGTGGATCAGGAGCAGATGAAGGCAGGTGTGGCCCAGCCTTGAGGGGATGGTCCTCGAGTGCTTTCCGTGAACCCCCTCAAACCGTGACAGACGGGGGTCCCTGGGTGCTGCCCTGTGCCCACCTGAATGCCCCTCCCCGGGGCTCTGGGGGGGCTCTAACTCAGTTTATTTCTCTGAGCAGCTCCCTGGGGAACTTCTGATCTCCTGCCCTAATGCTCCAGTCCTGGCATTTCAGAGGTGAGGAGATTTTATTCTTGATAAAGGCCTCGCAGTTTTTTTCTTCTTTTAGGTTTTAACAGGGCTGGACTCTGCTGGTGGTTGGTTGTTCTGTGCCCCTCATTACAGGGAAAAAGCTCTTTTAGAGAATGCATCCGGGCTCTCCTTTGTGGGACACCAAAGGTTTGGGTTCGTTTTGATACATCACAGTTAGGAAAAAAAAAAAGTCATGAAGATTAAAGAGACTTATGGCCATCTCCTTTGGACTTTGCCTTCAGCAGCAGCATCTTTATTGGCTCCAGGAGGAGGGAAATATTCTCTGAGATAATGAGACTGGCAGCTTAAATCTAAATATTGTGGCTTTTGCTGGGAGCAGGGCAGGGATTGCCTGATGCAAATGTTGGCATTTGAGGTGCCTGACCCTCACACTCACAAGGGAAGACCTCAAGGTCCCCCTCGGGTGGGAATGAGCAAGGGATGTCCTGAGATGGGCAGTGGAGCAAACCTGAAGCTGATCAAGCCTTTTGAAGTTAGTTTTGTTCTAGCTAGGCTGAAACGTGTTTAAAAAGCAATCCATTAAGGTAGTAGGCAGCACATTCCTGTGCTAGGGAGAGCCTCAAATGAGCGCCACAGAAAAGAGAAATATTTCCTTCTGTGGAGCCACTTAGATGAAGCAGATCCACAGCACACCTGCACCAAGGGCAAACAGCCATAAATGACCCAAAACTGCTGGGTTTGAACAAATCCTTGGGCTGATGGGCACAGCCATCCTGCCCTCCCTGCTGCTGGGAGCTGGCCCTGCGCGTGGCAGTGTCAGCGACCCTCTGCTGCCACCAGAACGTGAGGGAGGGGTGGGCACTGGGGACAGGGGGACAGAGCCTGGGGGTGGCACGGAATAGAGGGAGTCGGGAATGGTGTGCCATGCCCAGGATTTCACATCCAGCCTCGATTCTGGGTGTGAGTGGGAATCTCCATCCTTCAACACATCGAACACCAGCATTGGAATAGAGGGAATCAGGAATTGTGAGCCATGCCACGGATTTCAAATCCAGCCCCAACTCCAGGTGTGAGAGCAGGAAACCCCATCCCTCACCAGATCAAACTCTGACATGGAATAGAGGGAATCAGGAATTGTGTGCCTTGCCAAGGATTTCACATCCAGCCTCGATTCTGGGTGTGAGTGGGAATCTCCATCCTTCAACACATCGAACACCAGCAAGGAATAGAGGGAGTCAGGAATTGTGTGCCTTGCCAAGGATTTCAAATCCAGCCTTGATTCTGGGTGTGAGAGTGGGAATCTCCATCCCTCACTATATCAAACACTGACATCGAATAGAGGGAGTCAGGAATTGTGTGCCTTGCCAAGGATTTCAAATCCAGCCTTGATTCTGGGTGTGAGAGTGGGAATCTCCATCCCTCACTATATCAAACACTGACATCGAATAGAGGGAGTCAGGAATTGTGAGCCATGCCACGGATTTCAAATCCAGCCCCAACTCCAGGTGTGAGAGAGGGAAACTCCATCCCTCCCCAGATCAAACTCTGGGAAAAAGGGAACAGCAGCCCTGAAAATCCATCTGCAGCTTTCCTTCACCCTGGAAAGGTGGGAATGGCCAATGCTGCCTTCCTTCAGGTGGGGGGGTCATTGCTGGGACATTCCCGGGCCTGGGGGGTGCCAAGGAGGGGATTTGGGGGCAGTGGGACAGGTGCCAGCAGCCCCAGCAGCAGCTCCGTGTTTTCCTGAGGAAATCCCGTTTCCAAGCAGAGCCTGGCCGGGTTCCAGCCGTTCCTGTCACACTCTCCAGAGGAGCTGATGGGAATTCCCAGCTCTGAGCTCGGTCCTTTGTCCCCCTGCCAGGCTCTGTGTCCGTACCCGCCCGTCCTGGCAGCTCCCAGGGTTTTCCTGCTGCAGGATCCGTGCTGGGAATGGCAGGGATGGAGCAGGGGCTGTGGGAATGGTGGGGAAGCAGAGCTGCTGTTTTCTCCTCTGCTCTCCAGTTCTCCTCAGGATAAGGAGAGCTGCTCTTTGCACAACAAACAAAGGCTTGTTCAGGTGGGAATTCCCTGTCCCAGGGCTGTGCAGCTTCCCTCTGCAGCCAGGCTGGAGCGGGAAAACTCCAGGGAGAGCTCAGAGCCCCTTGCAGGGCCTAAAGGGGCTCCAGGAGAGCAAGGGATGGAGGGACAGGAGACAGGGAATGGCTTCCCACTGCCAGAGGATGGAATTGGATGGGATTTGGGGAAGGAATTCCTGCCTGTGGGGGTGATGGAGGTCTGGGCTGGAATTCCCAGATTTGCTGAGGCTGCCCCTGGATCCCTGGCAGTGCCCAAGGCCAGGCTGGACAGGAAGGTGTCCCTGCCCATGGCCGGCAATGGGTGACCTTAGAGGACCCTCCAAGGATCTCTTCCAACCCAAGGCATCCTCTGGCTCTGTTCCTTCTGCTCTGCAGCCCAGCCTGAAGAGATGCAGAATTTTTTCCATCTGACTTCTGCTAAATGAAATTTGATGGCAACCCCACATCAACGAGCTCGCAGGGTTTGTGCTGAAGATGCTTGGCAGAGCTGGATGGCTCCTTGGGGGGATGGCTCTGCACTTTGCAGCCTCCCCCAGCAATCTCTCCCGGGGCTTTAAGGGCAGGAGCAGCAAAGGGGAGGGTGGGATTCTCCTAACAGCGCCTTAATCAGTTGCTTCCAAAGCCATACAAAGAAATTGTTTTATAGGTGGCTGTGTTATCTGCTCCTCCATCTTCCTATTACATGAAATGTCTTAGCAGGGTGTTTTAATATCGCTTTCTCTTTGCTTATCAGGAAGTCTAATGCCAGGCAAACAGGCCCCAGCTGCTTGGTGGGGCTGATCCGAGCTCAGAAATGCAGTGTAATAACAGATCTTTAATAATGCAGCACGGGGCTGTGCCTGGCTGATTTATAAACTTCAGAGCTCCAGCAAGGCCCAGCTAACGGGGATTTACTGCTCCCTCTGCAGCAGCATCCCGGGAATGATGGGGGAGAGCAGATGTGGAGTTAAAAGAGAGTCACCATTTGTTTCAGCAGGGCCTGGGATAAATCTGTCCTCCCCCGTCAGGATCTGAGCTCTGCTCTGGGCCAGGCAGGACCTGGAGACGAGAAATCAAACACGAGGGCTGGCAGGGGGAGCTGCAGATGGGAGGGCAGGACAGTGCTGGCACAGCAGCTCGGGGGGTCTGCTCACAGCTCAGTGCCCAGGAACTTCTCCTCTCCCATCCCAGCACCTGAGAGCTGGGTTGGGCAGTGGGACACGAGCACCAGCACCCCTGGCTGGGGCAGGAGGGGTCACTGGGGTCCTGTGTCCCTCGTTGGGCTGAGCTGGAGCACCTTGGAGCCCCCCCAGAGGCTGCTCCCAGCCCAGCCCTGACCCTGCCTGGGCTGAGGCTGCTGTGGGCAGGGCTGGCTGTGCAGAGCTTGTGGTGCCCGATCAGTGTGAGCTGGAGCAGGGGGCGGACAGAAGGAGAGGAATAAAGCAGGGGTTGATGGCAAGGCCTTCCAAGGGCACAGCCTGGCAATGCCAGAGCCCGGCTGCAGCCCTGCCAGGATGGGCCTCGAGATGGGCACAGAAAAGGGGCCTGGGCACGGGGGTTCACACTTGGAGAAGTTCTGCTCCATTGGCATCTGGAGCTGAACTGCCCAATTCAGAACTTCCAGTGATGGAGTTCCATCCTCCTTGCTCGGCCTCCTCTTTGTGACGTTGTTGGTGCTTTTGGGTTTGCTGAGGTTGGGAAGGATTGTCCTGGAATGTTGGGCTGGAGAGAATTGTTGTGTCTGAGTGCCCTGGGAGGAGAGCTCAGTGACACTGAATGTGGAGCTGAGAGCTGCACACTAAAGCAGGGCAGAAAAAGAAAAGAAAAAAAACCTTAAAACGGAAGGCATCAGTTTCACTGTTGGAGCTTCCAAAGATCACCAGGAGGGTTCTGGAGCAGCTCTGGGCTGGACCCTGGGGGTGCCTGCAGAGCTCTGAGGGGACCCTGTGGGACCCACCCCACTGCAGCCCTGCTCTCCATGGTTCCAGCTCCTCAGCACCGTTTTACGGAGCCTGAGTGCCCTGGAGGTGTGCAGCCAGCTGGGCTCTCACCGTGGGGTAATCCATCATCCCAGACTCTGCTCCTGACTGCCCGCTAACAGCTCCAGATGGCACTGGGGGAGCTCCTGCCATGGAGCGGCAAAAATCTTCAATATTTTCTCTGAATGTGTCACATTCAGCCCCTTCCAGGAGGAGGGTCCGTGAGGTGAAGGGGTTAAATGCGATGCCAAGCTGGAAGATCTCTGAGATTTTGGGTTTTTTCCATCAGAGGGGGAAGGAAAGCTGCACTTAGAGATTCAGGACAAACAAGGATTTGGGGGTTTTCCTGTAAGGAAGTTTTTAAACACCTTGGGCTATGTTAAAGCATTTGTACAAAGTGATGAGTGGGGAGGTTTGTCAACATCTCCAGTCTCAGCTGCCTTCAGAAATCCAAATGTCACAGCCAAGAAAAACACAGCGAGAATTGGCTGAAAACCTTGAACTTCTCAGGGGAAAGAAAGCAGTGACGACATTATTTACAAATTCCCTAAGAAGAGAGATTCCCACTGCTCCCAGGGCTGGGGAAGGAGGAATCTTCCCTGTGCAGGAACAGAAAGGAGTTAACAGCTGCGGGGGTGAGCGGAGCTTTTTAACAGACCGGGGAGAGAATTCTTCATCCACCTCTCTTCATTCTTCAAACGAACAAATGGCAGAGAGCTCCGCGTTCTGCTTTCCAGCCCATTATTGTGCCCCGGTTGTCAGGGCAGCTGCTGCCTCGCTCAGAGCAGGGGAAGGGCTGTGCTCGCTCTAAAGGGCAGCCTCTCGCTTCTCCTCTCCCTGCTGCCACTTGAAAGGGAGATAAGGGAGACGAGGCTCTGTTTTTGCCCGTGAATACCTGTTTGTTTATCCTCGTTGTCATGTCTCTGCTCTGAACCCTGGCGAGGTGGTGGGAGGATTCCTCTCTCTCCTCCCTCCGCGGCAGGAGGCGGAGGGTTCTGGCACAGCCCCCTCGCCCGCGTGTGTCCCTGCGGGGAAGAACAGAACTGAGGAGCCGGGGGGCTTGCAAAAGTCCCCGGGGATGGTCACAAACAGGCGGGGTCCCCCAGGGCAGGGGTCAGGATGAGCCGTGAATTTGTGGAGTCATGGAATGGGTTGGGTTGGGAGGGACCTTCAGCATTCCCAGGAGCCCCTTTCCAGTCTCTGGGATGGTGGGAATCGCCTTGGGCTCCTCTGGAGGCTCTCCCACCTCTCTGGCAGGAGGTGACCTCTGGCGAACTGGCTGCAGAAAAGGACGGAGCAGCATTCCTCCTGCAAAATATCAGTTTCCTTTCTGTTGGGCTTCAATTTGTTTGTTTTCTGGTGTTTATACAATATTCACAAGCTGCTTTTATCCAGAGTTCCTGACACCAAAATTTCAAACTCTGGGCATTTAGGAAGGAAAAACAGAGGAGGGATCAGTGCCCTTCAGCTCCTGCTGGAAGCAGAACCAGGGGGCACAGCCAAATATGGAATCCCAGCCTGGTTTGGGTTGGGAAGGACCTCAAATCCCACCCAGAGCCAGCCCTGCCA
Source organism: Picathartes gymnocephalus (assembly GCA_013390045.1). Taxonomy (NCBI): domain Eukaryota; kingdom Metazoa; phylum Chordata; class Aves; order Passeriformes; family Picathartidae; genus Picathartes; species Picathartes gymnocephalus. Next base: position 19,055 of record WEKY01007761.1, read on the forward strand.
GGGCAGGGACACCTCCCACTGTCCCAATGTCCAGCCTGGCCTTGGGCACTGCCAGGGATCCAGGGGCAGCCACACACTCTCTGGGCACCCTGTGCCAGGGCCTGCCCACCCTCCCAGGGAACAATTCCTGCCCAAAATCCCACTCAGCCCAATCCCTGGGTCACTCCTCTTCCAGAACCCCTCTGCCAGCATTTCCTCGGGCCCGTGCCTGCTGCTCTCCCTTCCCCAGCCCCAAAGCTGTCCCCTGCTCCTTGAAAAGCAGTTTTCTGCCCTTGGTTCCAGCGGGAACGCTCGTTCCCCTGCTAGGTTGGCTTTTCTCTCAAATACCTGCCTGAGAGCTTTAATCTGCTGCAAGCAGGTGCCCCTGCAGGTGGGCTCTGCTAAGAGCATATGTTTAATTATGCTGCCGAAGTCAGAAGAAGCTGTTATTTTAAAAAACTTCCTTTAATAGTCTGGGTAAGCGTTGGCAGCCAAACATTCTCAGCTGCAGACGTGTTCAGCTTATTATTTCTAAACAAATTTCAGACTGGCAAAAATATTGAATTGAAGGAGTTTCAGTACAAAGGGAAAAATATCAGAGAGGCTTCACACAGGGAGCTGTGGTCAGCTCCCAGAATGCCCCAGTTCCCAGGAACTGAACTGAACAGGGAAGCCTCAGCCCTGGAGGGGAATCTGGGCTGAGAAGCTCTGGGTGAGCGGCTTTTAGAGATCAAAGAGTGAAGGCGTGTGTGGCTGAAATCAAAGACCCCAGGTTTTCCATGTGCCCAGGTGCCACTGCCAGGTCTCTGTTAAATCCCCCCGGGGGTGGGCACTCCCTGCACAGGCTGTGCCACTGCCTGAGCACCCTTTCCGTGCAGGAATTTCCCCAATCTGCAACCTAAACCTGCCCTGGCACGAGCTGAGCCTTTTGTGCTGTTGTCCCCTGGCTGCACGCTCTGCCAGGGCACCAGGGCTGGAGGGGTCAGGAGGTGATGGGGCTGCGGAGGCAGGACAGCCCTGCCCCCGGAACAACTGGAATTTCCAATGGGAAATAACAATTCGCTACGGACTCTGCTCAGGGCTCACAGTGAAATATCTCTGTGCTTCCCAGGGAGCCTTTGGAGGGAGCAGGCAGCCCTTGGAAGGAGCAGGAAGCCTTTGGATGGAGCCTTTGGAAGGATCAGGCTGCAGCAGCCTTTGGAGGGAGCCTTTGGAAGGAGCAAGAGCCTCTGGAATGGGCAGGAAACCTTTGGAAGGAGCCTTTGGGAGGAACAGGAGCCTTTGGAAGGAGCCTTTGGGAGGGGCAGAAAGATTTTGGAAGGAGCCTTTGGAAAGAGCAAGAGCCTCTGGAATGGGCAGGAAACCTTTGGAAGGAGCCTTTGGAAGGAGCCTTTGGGAGGGGCAGGCAGCCTTTGGAAAGAACCTTTGGAAGGAGTAGGAAGCCTTTGGAAGGAGCAGGAGACTTTGCAAGGAGTAAGAAGCCTTTGGAAGGAGCCTTTGGAAGGAGCAGGAAGCCTTTGGAAAGAGCAAGAGCCTCTGGAATGGGCAGCAAACCTTTGGAAGGAGCCTTTGGAAGGAGAAGGAGTAAGAAGCCTTTGGAAGGGGCAGGAACCTTTGGAAGGAGCAATAGCCTCTGGAATGGGTAGGAAACCTTTGGAAGGAGCCTTTGGAAGGAGTAGGAACCTTTGAAAGGGGTAGGAGCCTTTGGAAGGAGCAGGAAGCCTTAGGAAGAAGCCTGTGGAAGGAGCAGGAAGCCTTTGGAAGGAGCAAGAGCCTCTGGAGGGAGCCTTTGGAAGGAGCAGAAGCCTCTGGAAGGGGCAGGCAGCCCGCGGTGGGAGTGCTCCGGCAGGATCCCATCCCAGCTGCAGGGAAGGCTCTGCTGTGCCCCCCGCAGGCTCAGTGACTCCAGGGCAGTTTGATTTCTGGCTAAACAACCCTGGGCAGGGAGCTCCCGAGCCCTGACCGCAGAGCCAGGGCTTCAGTGCCACATCCCCTGCTGCTGTGGGAGGAATGAATGCCAGGTGGGATGCACTGGAGAGGGCTGGAAGTGTCTGGGATTGCTGTTTACAGGCACAGCTGCACTCCCAGAGCCCTCCCCGGGCACTTTTCCTGGGAGCCTTTGCTGTCTCTGAGTTCAAGCCATAACAGCCAGGTGCAAATCCAAGGCGATGTTTCAGCTGTCTCCTCTCCCATGGAATTAGAGCCCTCCAGTGATGCAGCACTAAATCCATCCTGAAGGCTCCCAGCAGGCAGAATTTCTCTGGGAAGTGTTGAATTATCATTCCAGACAATTTTAGCTGGGAGAAAAAAAGGGGATTCTGCCTCTCTGAATGTCAGTGACCTCACTGCTCCCAGTGCAGACGGATCCAATCTCTCCTGGGGGTGTTGGGCAGGGAATTGCCAGCAGGTCTGGGAGGGGCAGGGGCTGATCCCAGGAATTTCCCCTGCACAGGAGGTGGAATTTCTGCCCTGGGCAGAGCCCAGAGAGGGGCTGGAGTCTCGTTCCTGGGACATTCCTGTGCCCTGAGCTCTGGGATGACCCCACTGGGGTCCCTTCCAGCCTGGGACTCTGGCAAAATGAACACTGCCAGCCTGCCTGGTGGGAATCCCCTTCCAGCTCTCATTGTCAGGAGGAAGTGCCACTGAAATGCCTCCGTGTGAGCAAACATCTCCATTCACCCTGGCCCTGCCTTCAGGGCTGCTCCGGGGCTGCTCCTGGGCTGCAGGGTCCTGCTGGGAAATGCCCTCCTGAAAACACCTCGTTCCCATTCCAAAACCCTCGCTCATGAATGTCAGCACTGGAGATGAGGAGGTAAAAGTGGGCTCTGAACCTGAATTTGAGCTCTCAGTGACATTTCTGGTGTTCCAAGTGCCCGAGCACTTCCATTGATTCTCAGCCCAAATCAGGGCTCCAGGGGCAGCCACAGCTTCTCTGGGAATTCTATCCCAGCCGCTCCCTGTCGGGATGGGTGCTGGAGACAGGACCACCTGGGTATGATTCAGAGCTGGATTTATTGCTGCAGTCTCATGAAGGTGTGAGAGCGCCTTCCCAGAGTCAGTCAGGGGTCAGACATGTGCAAAGTGATGCCAAGACCACGGGTTACAAGGTCTTCTAAAGGTTAATTTGTCAATAGATAACTGCCACACACATTTGTTTTAATTTCTACACCAATAGTTGCTCACACTCGTATTGCACATCTGCAGCAGTGCAGACTTTCCCATCCAATCGTATAACGCCACACAATTCTATATTACTACATTTTAAAACTTCTTCTTTTATTTTATAACTATTTCTATATCCGAACTCCAAACTTCAAACCCTTCTGCTCTCTAACTTAACACTCCTCTTCTTGAACTCCAGACCCGCATCCCTGTTCCAGGTCCCTGAGCCTGGGAGCCTTTCCCACGGCCTCAGGTGGAACGCAGGGCACATTTCAAACCCGGGGGCTGCAGCCACAAGGTCTCGAAGGCTTTCTGTGCTCTGAATTCCCACATCTCCCCACCCTCCCAGGGAATAATTCCTTTCTAAATAACGCACCTGCAGCGCCTCGGGAGCAAAGGGCTCGGTGTGACCCCGCAGTGTCCCCTCTGCTGGCAGCAGTGATGGGCAGGGCTGGCTCTGGGAGCAGCTGGGGCCTCTCAGCCTCTCCAACAACCCCTCCCAAGCCCAGGCTCTCCCTCCAAGCTGCTGCTGTTCAGGAGAGCCTGAACCAGATGGAAGCTGACGAGGTAAACATGGAAATAAAAAAGCTCAGAAATGGCTTTAATGTTTACTTTGAAGCAAAGTTATTTTAATGAATTCCAATTAACGTTAAAAAAAAAAAAAAATCCACTTTTGCTGGATGGTCCCTATGGTTAACAAGGGATGCAGATGTTTTTGGCACTAATTGTTCTAATCTAAGTGTTTCCCTACTTTGCATTCTGAGTGCGCCAGCGCTCATTGCCCCACGGTATTTAAATAGGAGAAAGTGATTCCATGATGCTTTATTTCCCCAAAAAGCAGAAAAAAAACCTGCTACACTTTGCATTTCAACCTTATCTGGCAAATTTTGATGACCTTCTAATTAAAAAAAAAAAAAAAAAAAAGAGCCAGTATTTCAGAGATCTTTTGCAACCCAGTAACCAAGACATCCCAATTTAGTGGTTTGTTCATTAGGAAAAAATTTGTGTCACCAAACTCTTGTATTGTACCCCAAAAACTCCTCACTTGAACCTCGTGTGGAGTGATGTCATCAAAGAGGTTTGAGGGGGAAAAAAATGAACTGGAGGATCTTTAGTTGTTGAAAAACCACTGTAAATGATGGAATTCTAGAACTGGGTTGGCAGGGACACCTCCCACTGTCCCAGGCTGCTCCAACCCGGCCTTGGGCACTGCCAGGGATCCAGGGGCAGCCACAGCAAATCTGGGCACCCTGTGCCAAGGCCTGCCCACCCTCCCAGGGAACAATTCCTGCCCAATATCCCCCCTAAATCCACTCTCAGTTTGATGTAGCACTGCAGGTAACTCTAAAAGTAGGGACTGGGCATGGAATGAGTGTGTATTCCTGCTTTTCCCACTTAAAAACACCCAGTGCGTGAATTGTTGCCGTAACTGAAGAGGAAGCTAAGCCCAGCTTAGAGCTCAGCTTGAACTGAGGCAAATTCCTGCCAAGAGCTCTGCAGGCGTGGAGGGGCTTGGGCAGCCTGGGCTGCTGGCAGGGGCTGGGTGGGCTTGGAGGTGCCCTGCCAGGCAGGCAGGCTGGCATTCCGTGAGTTCCCTGGCATTCCATGAATTCCCTGTCATTCCACGAGTTCCCTGCGACTCCAGAAGCTCCCTGTGATTCCAGGAGTTCCCTGTGGTCTTTTGAGTTCCCTGTGTTTCCATGAGTTCCCTGTGATTCTGTGAGCTCCGTGCAATTCCATGAGCTCCCTGCAATTCCACGAGTTCCCTGCAGTTCTGGAAGTTCCCTATGTTTCCATGAGTTCCCTGTGATTCCGTGAGTTCCCTGGAAACCCTTTGAGTTCCCTGTCATTCCATGAGCTCCCTGTCATTCCATGAGTTCCCTGTCATTCTGTGACTTCCCTGCGATCCCTTGAGTTCCCTGAGATTCTGTGAGTTCCCTGTCATTCTGTGAC
>WEKY01007763.1:0-81606 GCA_013390045.1 Picathartes gymnocephalus
GGAAGGGAAGGGAAGGGGGAAAAAGACATAATCTTGCCTCTAAGTGTTAAAATGTGACTTACAAGTGAACAAAGGTGATGGCAATCCTTGATAAAAGGGATTCAGGTATTTGTCATAATTATATTACTCTAATAATTGTAGACTGCAGTAAGATTTTAGTCTTCCATTGCTCTAAACATTCCTGTGAAAAATAAGTTAGCAAAAAATAATCTTTGCTCCAGAGGGTGTTTGTGCTGTTTCAGGCTGGAAACATAGATGGAACAGATGATAATACAAAATAGAAGAGGGAGAATAAAAAGGGGAAAATGGGGGTTAAATAAAAAAAAATGAACATATGGCTAAAATTGATTGCAGCAATAGTTTCGGTTCCCCTCATACTGAATTCTTTAATCTTTCATTTCCTGGTTTATAAAGAAAACAGGAAGTAATGAGAATTCAATAAATAATGCATACTCGTATGTCAGCCTGAGAGTACAGAATAGTGCTTTTACTAATTTGTAATCTATCAATATTCTGTGGAATGAACAATGGAATTCTCTTAGTCAGGAGTCTGGCTCTGAGTCATTGTGAGGGATGCAAGCTCAAAAGTCAGTCTTCTCTCCAGGTTTTAGGAAAGTCCTTCTGTTTCCAGACATTAGATGCTCTAGTATTCAGCAATCAAGAACACTGATGAACTTCTGGAGAAGAAAATTCCTGATTATTTCCTGGGTTTTGCTGACAGATTTGTACATGCAGAAGACTTCTGAATGGGAGGCTGCACTGAACTGTCAATTTAAGAGTGTTTATAATGAACAAATGGAAAAAGTGCAGGTAAATGGCAGTGTTAGTAAGAGGCAAGGCTGTTATGCAAATAAGTTTTAGTTAAAATGTTTACATTCTTTTAAAATTAAAAATTAAAGCTTCAGAACCATTTTTAATATTTAATTTTCTGATTCTTTTCTCATTGAAATAACTGGACTGTAAATTGGCTTTTTTTAAAATTTGCTTTTATTCTTTCTTCATCCAGTGTGAGACAAAGTAAGAAAAAATTTGTGTAAGAGAATTTCATCACAATTTAAAAGGAGACCAGGTCATATGAATTTCTGTGCTAAGAACTCTAAGACAGGAAAACATGAGGGGGATGATAAAAGTGATTAGCTAAGAGCATGGCCCCTTTGGCCCTCAAGTCTTCAGCCGGTAGAAGTCACCAAAAATACATAAATACACTGATTTCTTTCAAATCATGCCTGTAAAGGATCTGCTTCTTCAGTTTTAGTGAAGGTAGTCTAAGAAGGTAACAAAAAATAGTTAGTATTGACAGGTTTTTAAATGACAATATTTAAAACAAAAACGTGTGGATACCAAAAAGAGTGATTTTCAATGTCTTGGTGCTACCAGAGAAAACTGTGTTTCAGCAAATGCACAGGTCATTTGTAATACACCACACAACCCACAGGGGAACACCTTCCTGGGCTACTGCACCTCAACCTGATGTAATTTTCTCATTCCACAGAAGACTGTTCTGTGCATCCCAAGACCATTTCTAGAGTGTTTCTCTCTTTTTATCCCTGAAAATATTACCCATGGTTTGTAAGCTGCTGTTCAGTTTCCACAGTACTCACACTATAATACATGTGCAGAGTTTCACAGTGCCAGTGGCTTTACCCTGATGATCTCGGGTTCCAAAAGGGGGCTCATATCTCTTGTGAGGCAGACTGAGAGCTGGCAAGAGCTGTGCCAAGCTTTCCTGCCTCTTGGCCTCATGAAAGGATCCCTGGCCCTGAAGATTCCTTCCATTTTTCCTCTGGCGTTAGCAATATATCGCTTAGCTTCCTATAATCCCCACCTTGTCACATATATTTTATCTTCCAAGGAATGCCCTGGAAGGAAAAATTTTGCTGTCCCTTCTCAGAAAACTCCCTTTCTATTCATCTTATTGAAGGCTTCTGGCTGAGCTGTCTGAAATGGTACTGAGCCATGCATTTAAACACAGGGACAGGGGTGGCTGGTCACTACCTGCCTTACTGAGTTACATCCCTGGGAGCTCGGGTTTCTGCCCTTTGTTCCCTCCATGTGGAAAATGTTCCTCTGGAAAGAAGAAGGCATAGAGGGTTAATGTTTGAGGAATGCAAGGCCGGGATTAATGCTTGTGGCAATTAGTTACTCAGTGGAGCTGCCTGTGCACACCAATTTTCCTGAGGCTTGACCCAACAGGGGAATTTTACTTACCTGAAAACTCTCTTTTAACCTGAGAAGGGCTCCAAACTTCAATAAAGTTGGACACATGCATAAGAACTTGAATCTTGTAACCCTAAAACAGTGAAATCAACTGCATTTACAAAAGCTGGCTTTGAAATACAACCCTGAAATATAATAGAAATAAAGCAAGTAGAGAACAACCTCGCTTTGAGCCTGGCAGAAGTCAAAACCCCTGATCCCTCTCTCCCAACCTAATTGCCACGAAGTGGTGGCTCCCTCCTGACGTGCACATTCTGATAAAAGTGAACTTGCAACACATGCAAAGAGCATTTCTGGAATACACACACAGAACTTATAATATCCATTATATGCCTCCTTCATGCAAAAGTGAACTGTATTTAAAGGCATTATACATGCTTGCTATGTAATTACATTAATCAGAGAGAGCTGCTTTCCTGCGTTCCCCTGCTGTTGCCATGGCAGCATCTCCGTGTTTGCAAAGTGCAGGGCACGCGCTCTTAATTATACTTACAGAGCAGCTACATTTCAAAGAAATACAATAAATACAAAGTTGAAGTGAGAGTGCTGCACAGAAGTGATATGAACAAATATACTTTTATCACGTCTGCATCTCATGCACACTTCACACCCATTATTAGAGCATTCTGCCTAATTCCCCGGTTCCTTTTGTGCATTTATGGAAAACTCCAGATTTTTGTCTGCCAGAAAATGCAGTCTGTGTTGCAGGCCCCAGAATAATCTTTGCTTCTAACCTGGGAGGTGATTGTTACGAAACCGAAGAAACTGAGAGAGAGCTTTTCATTTGTACTGATCAAAATCTGCCAAGGGGAATGTCTCTTTTCTTAACCACTGTAAAATGCCATCTCTGCTCTCCACTCCCACCGGTGCCCAAGTCACCAACCCAGCAAATGCCTGATGAGCTGCCCCCTGCTGCAGTCACCTGTCTCAGTGCCACTGTGTCGGATTTGGTGACAGTGAAGGTGACGCAATCAGCCTGAGGTGACAAGGGGACATTGATCAAGCAGAACATATTTCCATGCATGAACCACCAGCTTGGTGCAGCACACACCACCAGCACAGTCTTTGCCTCCTTGTGGATGAATAACATGGAAATTGCAGTTGATATAAATTTACATTTTGGGAAATTTACATTTTTACCCCTATAAAGAAACAAGGGATTCCCTCATTCTCAAATTAACGCTCTCTCTGAAGTTGAACAGAGCTTATACAGATGCTGGATTGCAGATATGAATTATGTATTTTCTGGGGGTGGAATGTCATGTAATTTTAGTTTTATTCAAGCCACAAAGATCCATCATGGGAGAAGTAATTAGAATATTTCAGAGACCCAGATTTACATTTCTTAAAGCTTGTGAGCAAAATGAAATTGGCTGCCTCCAACTTACATGTCTGCAATCACACCATGAAAAACCTGTCAGATCTCAGGTTTTGGATCTGAAACCTCTGGGGGGAAACCAGGTGTTCTGGCAAATGATGGTGTTGCTTTGGTGTCACTTGTGCACAGCTAATTCTGAAATAAATGTGTGCTGAGGTGTAGGGGGCACTGTGTTACTGCATGTATATAAGCAGGTGTGGTAAAAGTCACTGGATCTAATTTACAAGACAGCAGCCTTATTTTCCAACTTATTTATTTCTATTATTAACTTCTTTTTTCATGTGTCTTTATTTTTCACCTTGTGCATGGGAAATTGTGGTGTTTTCACCTGGGTGTTTACACTCAGTCACAGAAAAGTGAAGGAATTCTGCCTTCTTAGTCAACCATGCTCTGACTTAATTATCTGGGTAAGCAATGTGGCCTGGATAAGCAGCAGGGCATGGACATGGCTGACATATAAGGACATGTGGGCTATAACGATTCTTTTATTTCGAAAAGGAAAGCAACGCTACAATTTGGCCTATGAGCTGTAGCCAGGTGCTGTGTGTTTTCTGGCTCTCTATTTGTTCTGTCCAGGTAGCTGCCATGGCTCCCTTAAAATTACAGATAGACTTTGAGTCTCATTTGGCTCCAGCCTGCTGATATGGGTGGCAGAAGTCTTTGGGTTGCCCTGGCTGGACCTGTGAATTGAACAGGAGGCCACAAAGCTCTTGCAAGGCAGGAGTTTGTTGTTTCTTGTACCATATACTGATTCTCAACACTGGACTCAACAGATACATTTTGTTTCCTTACTCTACCAGCAGAATAAAAGTAATTCCAGAGTGGTTTGGACTACCTTGTGCAGGCTTACATTTCCAGACCTTTCGGTCTGCAATAGTTTCCCCACAGTTCTGAGAGAAGTACTGCTGAAAGCAGAAATTATGTGGTTCAGACTGGTTTATGTCTATAAGTATTTGATCATACACACAGATATATACGTATATATGCATAGATGTGCATGTACAGGTGAAGCCTGTCCCTCTACTGCCCTTATGTGGAACACAGATGTTACATAATCCTTCCATCCAGGAACAGAGGAACAGGAATATGACTAAGCAGCAGAGCGTGACTTATGAATAACAAATTGTGCATACTCCCAAAGATATTTCTTTAGCTGATCTCCAAGAAAAGAAATCTCCAAAATTAATACATTTGAGAAAACTCCCATCTTCTAGAGGACTACGAGGAGATAGTGGAGGACAAAGAGCAACCATAAAAATGGGCAGAATTTATTCCATAAATTTGCATTGCTCCTTGTAGATAACTTGTGTCTGACAACAACTTCATGCATTGATTCAGATGATTAATATGTGGGTCAAGAGTTTTCACCCACTGCACAGCAGTGAGATGAGTACAGTGGGATTGAACTCCAGCTTGCAGCTGAAGGCAGAAAGCAGACCCCTCGTAGGCACCAGAGGGCATTTTGAGGCAGATTAAGAATCAGTAGGGGTGAGATTTAGGAAGTTTTCTTTCCTGATTCTACTTGACCAGAAACCTGCATGCAGAAACCTACAGTTTGTCACCCTCTTGCCTTGCCTCTTTGGGCTGTCAGTACCTCCTGTATGAACCAGCATCTGAGGATATCGGTTTGCACAGCAAGAGCCCTGTAAAGGGGCAGCATCAGCAAGGCGAGCACTTCTAAAATCTTTGAGCCAGTTCCTTGTCTGGAAGAAATCGGCAAATGGGCAGAGCTGCATTCCCACCAGTAAAGCTGTGCCAGAGGACTCCTGCTGCGACTCTAGGACTCAGATTTCTCAGAGAAAAAATCTAATTGACGATAAAATAAGAGAGGAGGAGGGAAAGCTTTTAAATGCCTGGAGACAGAAAATGAAGGGCCAGGGGCAAAGAAACAAGGGCACATTTGAAATGATTCGGTAAGCTAATGGGGAAAAAGATGAAAGAAATATCACAGATAATGAGAGAAGGGTGATTATTTCCCATCTCCTCTCCTAATCCACATTTTGTCCAAGCAATCATGATTTTCCCATGGAGACAATATGACTGTCTGATCCAAGGAGCTTTGACTTAGGTAAGACATCTGCTTGCAATAGCAATGCCTCAGCCTGGAATCCTTGCTTGTCTTAGTGCTGATCAGGTGATTACACGGGGCCATTTGTTATCTGCTGAATTTCTAAAGGGCTCCCCTTGGAGCAGGTGTAGCTACACAAGCACCACAGGACAAAAGGCACTGCTGAGCTCCAGCTTGCCTTTGCTGGTCACAAAAGGCTGAGTTAGTAAAAAACCCTCTGCAGTTTATTGCAAGGGGGAGGACACAGGGAAGGATCCCATGAAAGGTTGACTCCAGAGTATGGCACCTTTTTGGACTGAGCTTTTAAGCTCAAGTTCTTTCAAAGGCACAGTGAGGCCAAGCCTTTCTGCTGACCTTTTCAGATGCTCACCAGTGGTGAGGCTCTTTATTTCCAGTCACACCCACTGTCTCATCTGTACTGGCTCTCTGTGCCATTCCCCTTGCTTCTCCCCCAGGACAGCACAGTGTGATCTCATTTATTAGCCTTGTTAACAAGGCCTTGTTCTTTAATCTCTTCTCCTTCTCTTTTGCTATCTTCTTCTATTAATCACAAGGTTTGCTTCAGTCTGTGCATTTCACAATTTGCCATGACATTATTTCTCCTCATGCAGGGCGGCACCCCCTGATGTGGATGGGCTCTTGCTTCCCGGGGACAGGCATTTGCATTCCTGAGAGACAGAGCGCTCAGCACAGTTCAAGGCTCCCCCCAGTCCAATATGATGCTGATCGGGAGAGTGAGGGCAGCTGATTTCATGTCTGATTGCAATCTGGGCCAGGCGGGTTGTGACCAAACCAATCTTTTGTCTGTAACGGATGCCAATAAGTTTCATGATGTGGACACAACTTTGATCTTCGTCTTAAGCCTGAATGTAAAGAAGCTAATAAACTACCCCAAGGAAATTAAGTGAACACATGCAGTTTTCCCAGGACCAGTTCAACTGTGGACCAAGGCTAAAGTATTTGAAGTACACCACTGAGCGGGGAGGGATGCATGTTTGGGCAGGCTGCTGAAACCTCTAGCTCCAAAAGAGCTACTACCTGATTTGGAAGGACTTCAAATATCTGAAAGATGAGCTCTATGTATATTTAGTATCCAATTATAAAAATGACTAAAACGAGTGCACACTATAAATCTTTCCTCGATTATATTTGTGTCAGAACTGGTGATAAGACAGCAGCATAGGGATGAAAATTTGTACAACTCTCCTTTTTTATGTCTCATTTCATATCTTAGACCAACTCTCCAAGCTTCTCTGCAGCTGTCAGCTCTGTAGAGATTTATTCACCAGCAATCAAGATTCCAGGCATTCCCAGGAACATTTACATTGACAAGTTCCTCTCTTCCCACTAACCCTCATTTATGACCGTATCTTCTCTTTTCAGCTCCTTTTCACTGTGTTTTCTCCTTTCCTTAGGCAGGGCAGTAACTCTGCCTTCCTTTCAACATACTTTCCTGAACACAGCCACTGTGAGCCTCAGCAGTGGTGAAAAAGTGTCCTAATAGAGATAGCAGTGTTTGGGGTTTTTCATTGGGATTGCTTTATTTCATAGAATCACAGAATAGTTTGAGTTGGAAGGGACCTTTAAAGGTCATCTAGCTCAAGCCCCCTGCAATGAGCAGGAACATCTTAAATTAGATCAGGTTACCCAAAGCCCCATCCAACATGACTTTGAACACCTCCAGTAATAGGGTACCACATCCTCTCTGTACCCTGTGTTCCAGTACCTGGCCATCCTTATAGTAAAAATTTCTTCCTAATATCTGGTTTGAATCTGTCCTCTTTTAGCTTAAAACCACATACCCTTTGTCCTGTCACAACAAGCCTGGCTAAAACCTCTATCCCCATCTTTCTAATAAGCCCCTCCAGGTACTGGGAGGCTGCTAGAAAGTCTCCCCAGAGCCTTCTCTTTTCCAGGCTGAACAACCACAACTCTCTCAACTCCCTGTGTTCACGAGAGAGGTGCTCCAGCCCTCTGAGCACCTTTGTGGCCCTCCTCTGGACCTGCTCCAACAGGTCCCCATCTTTCCTGTGCTGAGGGCTCCAGAGATGGATGCAATGCTATGGGTGTGCTCTCTCTCAAGGCATAGCTGTGCTGTGTAGTAGATAACAGAGATATAGTAGATAACAAAGGTAAGACCTGCTAATACCAACTGAACAAGCTCTAGAAGAAGCAGAGCAGCACCAGCCTAGCTCTACTCACAAGGAGTAAATCTTAACCACTGAGCTGGTTGCTCTGTGCCCCTCTATATCTTATTGATCAACTTCAGGGGCTCTGAACATATCCCTCCTGCATGGCACAGGAAAATGCTTCCCAGCTAGAAAGGGATTTCAAATAGTTCTTCATATTCTGAAATGAGAAATGAGAGGGAATTTCTGTGCAGCCATGCATGTGAGCTCTGCTAAAGAAACACAAACTGCAAGACTCCAGTTTCTTTCCTATGTGGATTTTTTTTATTCTTGCTTCCTTCTAACATCTTCAAACACCCCAATTAGCTGTTCATGTAGCAAACAGTACCATTTATTGCAAGCTATGTCAATGAGTTTTAGCATGGACTGATTAACTTTTGCCAACTGAGTTGTAGCTTTTCTCCTATTGAAATATTCCCTTTTTGGTGAACAAAAAGGGGTATATTTTCTAGATCTCGTACATTTGACTGAAGTACTAGTATATTATGACCTTTCTGTGCACAAATATTTTTCTTGTAGCCTATGCTTTGTACTTTGAAGAGCCACTTTAATGAAGCTTCACACATGTGAATGTTTTTCTTTACTTTTATGACAGCAAGCACTGTACCATATTGATAGTTTCAAGGCAGGATGTACAACTGAAGATGTTTGTTTTCTTAGAGTAAATAGGCACTTCTGATTCTGCTGTTTAGTTTGGTCAAAAAGTATTACCAGCCCTCCCCAGCATGATATTTACATAGAAGGAATTCAAGTTCTTGTCCAGCTCAAGTGATTTTTATGGTCCAGTGAGTAACAAGATATTAGTCACCAGAAGATCTTCTGACCACATTTATTTTTACCTTCTTTTCTGCTAATAAGTGAATTATTCTGGTTATGAACTGCCTACTCTTTACTCAGGAAAAGTCAATTTCCTGGAAAAAACTGCCAAATGCAATTCACTTGCAGCTTGCTACCTTGGAAATCAAGACAAATTAATGGTGTATTGACTCAGACATAAGTTTGCAAACCAGGAACCACTTCAAAGCCACTCTTCTGACTTTTCAGCAGGCACAAGAATATGGAAGCAACGCTTCGTACATATTGGACAGAGGACACACTTGAACTTCTACATCCTTACTCCCCTGATGTGGGATCTCCAGGCTGTTTAGACCTGAATCACCTCAGATCTTTTCCAGCTGAACAACAAAGCCCATCTGTCCCAGAGAGCACTGGCTGTTGTAGGAACAGCACAATGGTTTTGCAGTATGAGCAAAGCATAAAGAGAGACAGGTTGCAAATTCCTCAGAGATGACACAGGAGAAGACCTTTTCACTTATGAGACAGTGTTAAACAGGCTACTTGCATAACCCATACTTCTCCCAGGACCTCTGCTGGAAGACGGATTTGGAAGCAGCATCCTGCCGTGTTAGCAGATGGACATGAGTCAGGCAGCCAAGAGAGCAGAGAAAAAGGGATGCTTGCAGGGAAATCACATAAAGGGAGTTCATCCCCACTGAAGGATGTAGACAGCTGTTAACGAGTTCGTTGAATGCAGTGGAGAGACATAATTATAATACGACTGCACCCAAGCAAGGAGCTAGGATTAAGACCTCAGCAACAGCAAGGCAGGTTTTAGAGTATGAATCACCAGCAGAAAAGTACTGTGGTTTATGAAAGCAGGTTCATTACCCTCTGCAGGCAACGCTGTGTCTTGTCATGAGATGAGGCTGGGATGAGATACCTCACCATGCAAGCTGGCATTTTATCCTTGCTGAGACCACGTGCAGCTCTGTGCTGCTACTCAGCATGAACAGTGCCATCAACATCTTTCTCTAAACCAGCAGAATGCCTGAAATTTCTCATCTCCAAAAGCTCAGCTCTGCAACCTCTGCAGTACAACAGAATATTGTTGAGGGCTTCTAACTATGCACTGTAAGTAAAATGGTAGAATTAGTCTGTTTGCCAACAAGTAGTGCCCCTTTGCCTATTTCCCAGTTGGATGCTATTTAAGGATAATATAAGCGGCTCTCCTGCTGCAGTAATAGTACATTGTAATAAAATCGTACGTTTTGCTACTGAAACACACCTTTGTATGTTTTTATGTGTTTATTAGGAGCTGTGAAATTTAATTAAATACAGGGCAAGCATTTTATCTTGTCAGCTCTGCTGTCAGATCTGAGATTCATTGAGCACAGATGCTCTCCCTGAAAGATCTCTGTTCTGTCCTAGCTGTTTATCTTGCCACTTCTTCTGTGGGATTTATTTTTTTAAATATGTGTATGTTTATTTGCATGTGGGGATTTTGCAGCAGTGCATGTTAGGACAGTTTTTAGTCTAGGTTATAGAAACATAGACTCACAGAATGGTATCAGTTGAAAGGGGTCTTAGAGATCGTACAGTTCCAACCACTAAGTAGATGATCTTTAAAGTCCCTTCCAAACTCGACAATTCTATGGTTCTGTGAATCAATGCCCAGTATACTCTGAAGCCTTTTTGTATATCTACAAGAGGACACCTGTCAAAAGCAGCTAATGAAGGAGACAGAAACTCTTATTTAAGTTCTTTCTAGCATGGTTAGAGATTAAGCATGTAAAGACAACAAATTATTTGTGTCAATGTGCAAATTGACTTAGAGGATGAAATTTTTGAATTTTTATTGATGCCTTAGGTTGGCTCCATGGGAGACATAAGCCACATGAGGGTTGGTGCTGCAATACTGCCCTTAGCCTGAAAGCAGGAATCCCTCTGTGGCACCTCTGCTGCCTTCATGGAGCAGACCAGGGTAAGTGCATCCAGAGGGCTTGCTACTGAGGAGCTGGGAGTCTTGGCGCCTAAAATGGGCTTCAGAAGACACTGGAGACACCACAGTTTCTAAGATTACGTGCTTCAGTTTCTACATCCTTTATGGATGGATCCAGCTCCCATGTTGGCTTTTTGCTATGAATTTATGTGTGTTTCAGTCCTGGAATGACCACTGATAGAACATGGCAATAATTCTCCCTGTCAAGCCTCTCACTCCTGAGCCCACCAAGACAGCTGTGATTTTTGTAGTTGTGCTGTTGTGCTGTAGTTGTGCTGTAGTTGTTGTAGTTGGTAGCCTTGGAGTAGCTACCTAGAACAAAGGCTAGACAAGATTAAGGGAATAAGAGTAAGTGTTTATTAAAGGCCTTCAATAGATGCATCTTGGGCAGTTAAAGCCTCTGAGAGGGGCTACACCCGAGGTGGTGACAATGGTCACAAGTTTTTCAGACAGATAAAAGTTCAGTCCGTTTACATATCCTCCAATTACAGCTTCAGGTAATGAAGTCATATACCTCCAATTTCCTCC
Organism: Picathartes gymnocephalus; assembly: GCA_013390045.1. Lineage (NCBI taxonomy): Eukaryota > Metazoa > Chordata > Aves > Passeriformes > Picathartidae > Picathartes > Picathartes gymnocephalus. The sequence continues at coordinate 11,160 of WEKY01007763.1, forward strand.
TTCCCAATTCACATTTGTTTATACTTTCTGGGGCCTGAGGCTGTAGGGTGTCCTTGGATCTCAGGCCTAGAGTGATTCTTTTGTCTGAACAAAATTTGAAGAAAGTTAACTAACATTTTATGTGGAGTTTAGAGCTATGCACTAATGCAGTACAGGATTTGAAAAATATAAAGGCTAACATCTTAAGGTATCACCATGTTAGAAAGTGAGCTGCACTTGTCAGCTGACAGGTAAAGCTGTTTTGGCTTGTGGTGAACCTGAGAGAGTTTATAGAGATGACTAATTTATGAAAGTTTCTATTGTCCACTAGCCCAGCCTCTTAGACATTTCATCACCTCCCAACTGTGCAGTTAGTCACTTTTCCTTCCAAAACCAGGTCACACACACACTTCTAAGCAGTGGTATCACTTATTAAATGCTGCAAACCCGTCATCCTTAATGGGTCACAGCCTGGAAAAAAACAGCCTTACTGATAACAGTACACTGAGACCTCCCTTTTGGTTTTTTTAGGAATGTTGCTCTTTGGAGATGCCAGCATGCCTCACTGAAGACCCAGAGGATTTAGGGCTTCCTTGGCTTCCTCATCAGGGCTGGGACTGCAGAGAAGCCCTGGGAATGTGCTGCTGATGCGTGGGTGTAGCAGTCCCCAGGCTGGTGGTAAAGTATGGTGATGTTAGTCACTGGCAAAGGCAAGGCCAAACAAACAAGAAGAAATTCAAAGAGAACATCAAACCACTGTAAGCAACCTGAATTATGCAGGAGTCATAGAGTGAACACCAAGAGAATTGGATAGGAAAATTACTGAAAAATATATAGCAATATCTGTCTTATGCCTGTATTGGACTCGAAGCAGAGCTGGGAAACCTGTTTTGATAACATGTCAGGTGAAGCAAAGCCGTTCTGTGTCCCTCAAAGAAAATGAACACAGAAAAATGCCACACACTATTTCTCCTGTTCTGACACATTAACCCGTTCAGACTTGCCTATCCGCTTTTGCAGGTCTTACAAATTCAGAGGAGGCAGCACCAGCCCCAGCAGGAGTGCTAATTCAGCTCAACTGGGAGCTGAGACAGCCAGCCTGCAGTTACCAAGGAGCTGCAGCCTGATGCTGAAAGCGGGGGAGCTGCTCTTCTGTCACTGTGGAATATTTCTGACCCAGAGTGAGCCCATGCTGAAACAGGGGTTGGTGAACACGGGAATAGACGGGATATACTGTCAGTGCCAGAAGCCAGGTGGCTGCAGGGTTGCTGCCATCCCAGTTCCAGGGTCATCAGAGCTCAGTTAGAAAATGTCCCTGTTCAGTTCTGTTGTTGCAGCTCCAGGCACTGAATTTGCTCTGGGAGAGTAGAGAGGTGGTGCCTGCTCTGCCTCTCAGATTTTTCCCACAAAATTCGTGAAGGAGAGGCTGTAGTACCTCCTCCTCAGCTGATTCTGCTTTTCTGTTTAGCAACCCATAAGCTGAAGCGTGAAGTTTAGTCCTCTGGAAGAAGACACGTGTGGGTCATACAGGAATCTCACGGGCACCTCTGCACTGTGATCATCTGCAAAGATGCCAGGAAGCAAAACACTGCCAGGATTACATTACTGGAGGCAGAGATAACAAAGCAAAATATTTAAGCTTACAGTCTAGTTGTCCAGGACAGTGTCATTACCATCAACCAATTATGATTTCTAAAAGTTAATTTATAAAGAACTGGATTGAACATGTTCTGAGCATTTTGATAAAAACATAAGATCTGATGTCTTTTTTTTTTTTTGTAAACTTTTGTGCTTTTAAAAATGAATTCTATAAATCTCATTTCATTTTTCTGCCTGGTGTACATTAGTTTCTATGGAAACATGGTAGTCATTTGCGTGCATGGGGTTTTCTGACATCCATATGGGGAGTATAAGGACAAGTTATGTCACCATTGTGAAATGCAGGAATTTATGTGATGCTTACCATGGTTCTATGTGCAAGAGAGAGGATACCTATGGTCTGTTATATAATAGATCCAAAATCCCAGATACAGGAAGGCAGCAATGAGCTGAGCTGTAGAATCTAACACACATTCAATACATTTATATTCACACCAAAGAATAATGTAGGATTCACTTAATATTTTTATTTTGCGTATTTGGTGCAACCATGCCTGTCTTCACTGTGTAGAGCAACACTGAAACTCAGTGAATTAATTACCATAGAAAGTCTAAGATGTAACTCATCCTTCCTGTGACAACGTTCAGTATTGCTGAAGAAAAGATAAAGGAAACAATCATGCTGTTTCTTCTTTCATGAAAATGAGAAAATTATATTATGGCACAATTTGTAAATAACAGAACCATTGTCTGTGTGAGTATTTCATTCAGGAACATAAAACAAGCTTCCAGAGAGTGATACTCATTCCTTATGTTTTAAACAGGCTTTTATGAATCTACATTTCATATTTTCTGAAGGGTTAATGAAACCCTCCCTATTTGTAATATGTTTTGAAAAGCCATACTAGTCAGTCTAGGATAGTTAGATAATAAAATTATTGCTGTACCTTGGGCACACTATAGAGCTAGAATGCACCCACACAAATCCTTTTGCTGTTATGTGAGAACTGCTCTTTGGGAAGTAGCACTCTGCTCATTGAAATTACCACAATGTTGCTTCTTATGCATCTTTTACTTTTGATTCTTAGTATTCAGAACCATAATTGGACAATTTTTTATCATTTTTACCATTAATTTTCCCTACCAAAACACGGAAATCATCTTCCTTGAATAAACCTCTGCAATGCAAATTGAACTGCAATGTGAACATTAACCTTAGATGTACAAATCAGGTGATGTTGCAGGTACTACCACAGTACTAACAACCACCAAAAAGCTGCAGCAATATGAATTAAATTAGGATGAATTAAATCTAGCAAGCAACTGAAACCAGCATTTATTTACTAGGAAGACATAACAATACAGACAATGTTATAGCTTATTATGAACAACTCAAAGAAAGATATACTTTTTCAGACCCCTCCAGTTGATGTGTGGAATTCTGTGTACTCTTTCAAAAATATGTAGATTTCAAATGTTTTTGATGACTCCTGCCTCACAGGAAGAGTTGTACTTTCTCCAAGAATACCATTAGGAGAGATATAAGTATCCACATTTCTCTGTCACACCACCTTCAAGTGCTCTTCTAGGGGATTTAGTAAGGGCTGCCAACTCTGTCAGCAGCTTGAGGTGAGTAGAGACAATTGTCCTGGTGGTGCATGGCAGGACAGCTCAGGGGCTCCTGAATCATTCATCTGCTCCCCAGCACAGCTGGGTGGAGCACAGGGCCACACTAAAGGATAGGGACAGGCTTGGTCTCACACGTGGGAGTACCACAGGAACTGAAGGGACATTTTGCCATATGTAACACCTTGTTGTAGTCAGTATCTTTAGCTTGCTTTTTGTCATGTCTGAATTGGGAGTGCTTGAATCCCCGAACTCTCAGCGTTAGATGGATGAAGCCCTATGTACAGGCAGGGCTTTGTTATTTCCAGTCAAAACTAATGGAAAAAAAAAAGTTTATTGGCATGAGGGCAAATGAATCCAAATGATTGAAAATATGGGATTGTGGTATTAATTGGAACAAGACAGTTGGCATTTTTTTCCCAGCTCTGTGGACTTCATTAGGAAACAAATAACCACCAAGATGAGGTAGTTGTGGTTCTGGCAGGTGGGTATTGAGCTGAAGAAGCTTATTTACCTCATGTAATATGGCATTGCCAGATAGCCTTGGCTCTTATGTCCATGAGAGCACCAGCACCTGAGCCATGGCCACTTTGCTGGCAGCTCAGAGGTCCCTGTTCCTTCCCTGCTCAGAGTGTGAAAATAGCCCAAAGTGGCCTGTGATAGAGACAAACCCAGGAGCTGCTGGGAAGAACAGTACTGCAAATCCCTGCAAAAGCACTGGCAAGCCCAGGTTGCCCTGACTTTGGCCAGAATCTACCACTGATTTCAGTCCTTAGTGACATATCAGACTTAACACTGCTCTTCTATTGTCTGTTTCTGATTCCCTGGGGTTTGCCATCAAATGAAGGTTGCTGGGGCTCTGACTGGCCATGTGTGCAGGGAAGAATTTGGTGAAGAAGCCTTTTTATTTTACCTATTGTGTCATACTGCCTGAATTCTCAAGGCATCTCAATTCATCTACAGTGGAGTGATTCTACTCTAAATTAATTTGAGGCTGAGAATCTATTTTTGAAGGGAAATATTAAAATACCTGTCCTAATGCAGAGAAATCAGATCTTGAAGCATGTGACTGACAGTACTATGGGATAAGGCTTTTTCTGAATGCAGGATTTATTTTGGCAATGCTTGATACACCAAGTCTTATATCACAGCTTCAGCCTCACCTTTCTGTGTGTTTTTCTTTCTCTTGTCCTTCCAAGGAAAACTGTCTGATTTAGCAGGAATGTGAGATGGGTCAGCTAGGAAATAGCCTGGTAAAAGCAGAACAAGAAATGTGGAGTGAAGGGAAACACTGAATATTTATCTCAGCGTTGGCTCTGGATGGTTCCAGATTTCAGTGCTCTGTCAGTGGTGGAGACAGCAGACACCCTGGCCACCACTCTGAGTTGCTCCTTTAGGATGGTCTTCCATTTCCAGCCCAGTGAATTGATAGCCTAAAAATTCCCTGGGGAAGAGTGTGCGTTTCTCAACATATTTACTGAATGAATTTCATGAAATGCTGCAGGTAGCATGATCTGGTGTTCCCTATTATCCCCTATAATATCCCTAATATACACAGGAGGAGTGTGGAGTGGATCTGTGTGTGTGACATAGAGGGTTGTCCCCCAAGATGCTGCTGTTCACACTCAAGATTGTGGCTATCGAATATGAACTGTGTTTCTGGAAGATCCAAGGAAAGCTGGTCCTATTTAGCTTACATTTATTCATCTCTCTGTAAACTGGTCCTTTTCACTTTATTGTCTGTTAAAGGCAGCCATGAATTTCTCCTCTCTAAGAGCTTTCTTCTGTCACTGCTATAAAATATGGAAGTTGTTCATGCAAAATCAATAGCAAATTCCCTGTTGGACTTTGGGTAGCCTCATGTGTGTTATAAAGTCAAATCTCTGCCCAAGAGAGCTACTTTGGTGATTTTGTTCTGTTTTATTCTGAGAGAAGTGAAAGAATATGAGGACTAAATGGGACTTTTTGTTAACTAGCACCACAGCTGGAGCAGAGGCTTTCCCTTGGAGAGCAGCTTCCTAACATCAGGCTCAACTCCCAGTGCTGAGGCGCTGCTCCAGCAGCAAATGCTCTTCCTCAAGGCTGGGGCCTTTCCCACATTGCCTCTCTTGTCCTTCCACCCCTGCCATCCCCCAGGGTCAGAGCTGGCATCACAAATTTTGGCGTAGCTGGGGATTGATACATTCATTAACTGATTTGAAATCAGAAGCCAAGGCATCTTCCTGGATGTTGGCCAAGACTGGAGCCAGACTGGGGAGCCACAACAGCCACAGGAGAGAGGCCAGCCAGGCTCCCAGCTTGAGGCAGCCTGTGGGGCAGCTTTGGCTACCTCTGGCAAAGGCAAATGCCATGGCCACATGCTTGTCAAGATTACCAGCAAAGAGGAGATCCAAGAAGGCACTTTATTTTAAAGCTGTTCAACCTCATCACCCACTCACTGTGCAGAACCAGACAGAAACCCATGGTAATGCACCTGTTGTCCAAATGAGGGCTTGATATCCTTGGCAGGACCTTGGAAAAGACTTTTGGTCTACAAAGACATCTCTTTCTGACCAGTATCACCCGAAACTTGTCTGGACTCAGCTTCAGCCAAGTGCTCTTTTTTCCATTTTCATAGATTTAGTGGCATCAGATGATCTCTCTACATCTCTATATTTCTATATCTATATATCTCTATATCTCTATGCCTCTAAGTCTCTATATTTATATAATCACCAGATTTTTAAAGACTATACGCACACAGACATCTATATCATCCCCATAATCTCTAAGTGTTACTGCATGTTGTCATTTCCTAAGGGGTTCCTGTAGTTTTTGATGAGGAGAGAGGATGAATATTTTTATGACTTTAACTCTGAGTATGGCAGTTTTTCACTGGCTTTTTTGCCTCAAAGGATCTATAGCAGTGAGTACAGCTCAAATGTTTTTCTCTGAGCCTTACAGGGGTGCTAGGAGCAATATCAGACGGCGTCTGTGTGGCACAGGATAAAACTGAATCAGGGATTTTTTCTTTCTCACTCCTTTTCTATTATGTTAATATTTAACAAGAATTCATCAATGAGCAGACTGATATTTTCTTGGAAAGGTTTTTGTTTTAAAATATCCTTTAGGAGTAGGGAACTATCATCATCAGCCAACAAAAAGGGAGCAGTAGTACTTCAGAGAAGACAAGGGTCCTCCCCATCACACAAGAAGAAACCACAGATAGCAGCAGTGAAAGGTTGTGTCCCAACCATCACAAACCCATTTTTCTCCCAAATGTGTGAAATTTGCAGGTTTGCATTGTGAAAAATGTCCAAATTTCTGTGAAAGCACAGCATAAATGAGAAACTCCCTGTGCCTCTCACAACAGAGCTTCCCCAAGAAGAGTCCTCATCAGCCCATGTGGCCAGAGGAAAAGAAGAACAATCCAGCATCCAGTAGTCTTCAGCTGCAAATGACATTGTGTATTGATTCAGTCAATTAACTTTTACAGGATTTCAACTAAGGGGTGTGGTACCTCACTAAACTGTAAGCTAGAATTTTGGTGATAGAAATAATATTTATGCAATCAGTTATTTTTTGCTTTCAAAAGGCAGCAGTCCATTATTTTTCTGTGTTGGACAACTCTAATTTAAAATTATGCAAAATTTTATGAAAGCATCAATTTCTAATCCTTTATGGTATATGGGAATTATCACCAACTTCTCAGCATAAACTTGAGCACTTGTCTCAAGAAATCTGGAAAATCAAAGCAACTGGATTTTACCACCTCACTCAATTGGAATATGCTTAGGTTTTAGTAAGTGTATGCCTTCAGTTGACTTTATTTTCAGCTATTTTTATCTTCAACTAATTTTATTTTCTATCTTGGATTATGAGCAAAACATATGAGAATAGAAGCTTCAGTGTATGTGACTAGAATTTCTTCTAGTCATAGATGTAAAAACCTAGCAAGTCTAATAGAGAGCCAATGACCAATGCCCAAAGATGCCCAACACCCACAGCTCACCCAAGGAGGAAATAGCATCTAAACCAGTATTTGTGTCAAAACAGTCTAGATATTTCTCCAATGCTATTTGACTGCACTTCAAACCAAAATACCATATTTTAAGATTAGTCTACACACCATAGTCTCTCTGTAGGAGTTAGATCCTTTTGCTGTCTCCAGCACAAGCCTCTTTGAAGCAAAAGGATGATTTTTCCACTTTGTTTTGCATGTGACGTCCACTTACTCTTTCACATATCCATGTCTGTTGTGACACTGAATTATTCAAATGTCTGCTTATGGTTTAATTGGTTAGAAACCAATTTACTACAGAGAACACATATATCCATACAGTCCTGCCTGTGTTTGTTATCCTCCTGAAGCCCTTCAGTCGGAGCAACTTTTCCTTTCCCTGCTTCAAGAACACAAGTCAGGCCATGAGGGCTACACACACCGGCTTTGCACCAGCCTGTGGCAACATGCAGCCTCTGGGGACTTCCTCCTGCCCCACTTGCTGCAGGGCAAATCTTCCAGCTCACTGCTGCCTTTTGAGCTCCATCTTGGAAAAACAACTTGTCATGGAACTGAGCGCCAAGCATGGATTTTGCACAGCTCTAACCTAAGCTGTCATGTCTGAGCACTTTTAGAGAAGTTCCTTACCAAGATGTTGTGCTCCTTGCTTGCACAGTGACCTTATGTCTTCCTACTCTGAAGCTGAGGAACACCAAAATAAGCATCCACATATCCAAAGTGTACTCATTAATATACTGTAGATCTATTTCAGATTACAAATTATGTGTGCTATGCTAGGAGATAGATTTCAAATATCCAGCACACACACAGTCCCTAACCCTATAAACTGATTTTTACCATGGCCTAGGAAGGATCCTAATAAGGCAATAGAAAAGTTAAAGAAATAAGGTCAACATCATAAAAAGGATACATTAATAGAGGAATGCAAATGCTGTGCATCTCAATCTATATGAAATATTGACGAGATTCTAGAACAGCTCAATTTAATATAGTGCTGTTCAGATAAACACAGTGGTCCAGGTACTCAAGGTTATTTAAAACATAGAAATGCTCTCAAAACCCTGCTCTAATGCTCTGTACATATCAGAGCTGAGCAAGACAGGCAGCTGAGACCCATGATGGTGGGGGATACAGGGCACTGCTCTGAAACTATATGAACATGTAGCTAAAGCTTAACATCTTACCCCATGCAACATTTCCTCTAAAACCAATCTCTTTTTCCAGGCCACCCAGCCTGTATTTGTGCTTGGGATAAATGAACAGAGCCATAAAAAAATGCATTACTGCAAAGAGACTTTAAATAAGGGAAATCTTTCCTGTGACCACATCAGACCTTTGCACAGTGTCCTGGCTCTGATCTCTCCAGGTACCCCCAGGCAGGCTGGAGAGCCTAAGGGGCCATCCATCCACATTCTGTGCCCTCAGAAGTTCTAAAAAAACCTGCAATCAACCATAGAAAGGTCTGTTGCTAAAGAAAATTATTAGATTTCTTCAAATCCAGCCGAGATCTTATAAACTTGATTCATACATGAAGCCAGTGCCTATATACAGCCCATAGTTTTTGGATCCTTGGTTGAAATACAGTAAGATTGCAAGAGAAGGGAACTGAAAGACAACATTTTATGATGGAAAAGTCTTAGTATTAGACAGTATTAGACGCTGAAAAAATGTTGGCATAGCCTGGCAACCTAATTTTCTATATGCCATGTAATTCCATGAATGGATCTTTTTGTAACTTACACATGCTGTGAGATATAAATATACCTCTGTGGAATTGGTGATGTCTGTAGTTTTGTTCATGTCCTTTGGTTTCCTGGTGTATTGAAGACATTACATTGATAATACGCCCCATTAGACACATACCACATTCTGCAATGAACTAATTCATACCCATTTTATTTACGCAGAATCATGAGGATTTACTATTTTTGTCTGCATAAATAAATAACAAATGCATGAGCAGTACAGCTTTGATGATTGGGACCCTAAAGAGGTGTGTTACAGACTGTAACACTTCAATTGTGCTTTTCTTCGTTTTCCATGTTAAGTGTTTCATAAAGGACATCCTAATAAGAGACTATACCTACTGCAGAGACTCCCTGAGCAAGCTGTGACACACACATTTCCACAGAACTGCACATGTGCATCTGAAAATTCAAACACGCTCCCTTTTTCCAAGCTAGAAAATGAACTACTAAAAAATGTGTCCTGTTAATCTTTTGCAAATCATCACTAATCTTCTTCCCACTGTTTTTGAATACTCTCTCCTTTGGATTCCTCTGTTGTTAACTATTTGATCAAGGAAATGTAGTTCTGCCTGGTTATCACAGCTCCCCCCTCATACTTCAAAGAAATGCCTGCATATTTTCAGGAAAATTATTTTCCACTATTCCACACAGTGCTTTATTTTGCTTTAAAGAGTGGGTGAATAGAATGTTCTGTACCAGCATGTAAAAACCATAGACTGCAAAGATTTCCTTGCTGCTTTAGCAAAGAAGGAAAATGTTTATTAAGGAGTTTGTTTTCCGCATTTTCCTGAGATAAGAATACAGATTATCAAAGTCTTGTTTCAAACTAGTCTTAACCTTTTTTTCTTTGTAAAAATTATACATGTATAATACAAAATAATACAAATACATGAATAATACAAAAATAATACATGGTAACATCTAAGAAATTCTAGAACATTAAGCTTAAAAGTGCTATTCCTTTATCCTTTTAAGAAATTCGGTATTATTTTTGCTTATGAAATATTATACCTATGGATTTTTAAGAAACAGAAACTAGTCTCTGTGTGATGTTTGATAGACTGAATTCTTTCTTCATAGCATTCATTGACAGGGAAGTAAATTGCAAAATAGACAGGTAGGAGCAGCCTCACATTCACGAATCCTGGTCCCCATGAGATACATGAGTATCTCTTGGAAGGACAACACAGCAGGGCATAGGCAATCCATGAAGTTCCTGGAATGCACTAATGATAATTTTCTACTCCAAGTGACAGAGGAGACATTGAGGGGTGGTGCTGTGCTGTGCTGGGCCTTGCTCTCACAAATGAGCGGCTGGTGAGGAATGTGAGGCTCAAGGGGAGCCGGGGCTGCCGTGACCGTGGGATGGTGGAGTTTGAGATCCTCAGGGCAGTGAGGAGGGTGCACAGCCAGCTCAGTGCCCTGGACTTCAGGAGAGCAGACTTTGGCCTCTTCAGGGATCTGCTTGGTAGAGTACCAGCCCTGAAGGCAAGAGGAGCCCTAGGAAGCTGCTAATGTTCAAAGATCACCTCTTCCAAACTCAGGAGCAAGGCATCCCAACAGAGAGGAAGACAGGCAGAAACTCCAGGAGGCCTCTGTGGATGAACAAGGGACTCCTGGCAAACTCAAACACAGAAAGGAAGCTCACAGAGGGTGGGAGCAAGGAGAGGTAGCATGGGAGGAATACAGAGAAATTCTCCAAGCAGCCAGGGACCAGGTTAGGAAAGCTAAAGCCCTGATAGAATTAAATCCAGCCAGGGATGTCAAGGACAGCAAGAAAAGCTTCTATAGGTACCTCAGTGATAAAAGGAAGACTAGGGAATGTGGGCCCTCTCTGGAAGGAAACAGGTTACCTGGGATGTGGAGAAGGCTGAGGTATTTAATGACTTTTTTCCCTCTTTCCTCNTTAAGTTGCTAAGGCACTGTCCATCATATCCGAGAAGTCGTGGCAGTTTAGTGAAGCTCCCACTGACTGGAAAAGGGGAAACATAACCCCCATTTTTAAAAAGAGGAAAAGGGAAGACCTAGGTAACAACAGGCTAGTCCATCTTACCTTTGTGCCTGGCAAGTTCATAAAACTCATCCTCCTGGCAGTTGTGGTAGGGCACACAGAAAATGAGGAGAGGCTTGGTGAAAGCCAGCATGGCTTTGCTAAGGGCAAACTGTGGCTGACAAATTTGGTGGCCTTCTATGATGGAGTTACAAAGATGGCAGATGAGGGAAGAACAGCTGCCATCACCCACCTGGATTTGCGCAAAGCACTTGACACTGCCCAGTATGACGTCCTTGTTTGTAAACTGGAGAGGCATGGATATGACAGATTATCCACTCAGTGGATAAGGAACTGGCTGGATGGCCGCACTCAAAGTGTTGTGATCAATGGTTCAATACCCAAGTGAAGACCAGTGATGAGTGGTGCTCCTCAGGGGAACACCTGTTTAACATTTTTGTCAGTGATGTGGACAGTGAGATGGAGTGCACTTGCAGCCCAGAAAGCCAAACATGTCTTGGGCTGCATCAAAAAGCAGCATGGGCAACAAGGCGAGGCAGGGATTCTGCCCCTCTGCTCTCATGAGACCCCACCCCACAGTAGAGTACAGTGTCCAGCTCCAGGGTCCCCAAATATAAGATGGACATGGACCTGCTGGAACAAGTCCAGAGAAAGCCACCAAGATGATCAGAGGGCTGGAGCACCCCTCCTATGGAAAAAAGACTGCAAGGATTGGAGTTTTCATCCTGGAGAGGAAAAGGCTCCAGGAGACCCTACGGCACCTTCCACTACCTAAAGGATTACAGGAAAGCTGGAGAGGGATTTTTCACAAGGACATGTAGGGATAGGACCAGGGGGAATGTTTACTGAAAGAGGTTTAAATTACATATAAGGAAAAATATATTTACTGTCAGAATAGTTGTGGATGTCCCATCCCTGGAAGGGACAAGGCCAGGCTGGATGTGGCTTTGAGCAACAGGGTCTAGTGGAAGGTGCCCCTACCCATGGCTGGGCAGTTGGAACTGGGTGCTCCTTAAGGTCCCCTCCAGCACAAACCATCCTCTGATTCTATAAGTTCTGAATTGCTTCTTGGGTTACAGCAAAAAATACACTCCAAGATGAAGCGTCAGTGCATTACATGATGGACAAATATCGTAATGTAATATATACAGTCTATTCTTAAGAAACAGAGGCAGCAATCCAGCAGTACAGCTATGTGTGGTCGAAGTCCTATATGTGAATATTTCTTATGCTTTAAAACAAGTGCACTTGTAAGTGTTTTTCCAGACTGGGGCCATAACCTCTGCTCATTCCCATCCAGGAGAGTTGCTACTGCTCCCTGTCCTGTGCTTCTGCACAAGATTTTGTGCCAGGTGTTGCACATTCATGTCTTTCAAGTTCTGAAGAGGGGAATTTAACCAAAATTAAATTGTTCAAATTAAGTCAGAGAGGAATGAGAGAAAATTGTTATTTGAAGCTGACAGACAGTGCAACTGCAATTTGGGAATGAAATGCAAGTCTAAATAGGAGCAATGAGGGGAGAACACAGGTGTGTTGCATGTTACCTAGCAATGAAAGCCCTCTGTGATATGAGAATTTAGAATTGACTTGGAAAGGGTAAAACTATGTAGACAGGCATGTGCTGAACAGTAGCATAAAATTCATAGCTTTTCATCACAAATAATCCTGAAGTTCTCTGTACATTTAACTGATGAAAATTGGACATCTCAGAATTGGAATCACTCCATGACAGAACAGTTTAATACAGGCCTCTATGCAATAGTATTACACCTTTGGTCTTTCAGCATTGCCTTCCTCTGGGCCCAAATCACTCCTAGGATCTGATGTCACATTTGTGGGACCGTAGCCACAGCTGGGCAGCAGCCCCTGGATCTGCAGGAGATGGGGAGAAGACCCAGGCAGCTGGGTCTGCACCATCACCCATTTGCAGCCTCAGTGCAGGACAGTCCTGGGTGAGAGTGCCTTAAATGAACTTCTTTAGTCCCTCTGGGAATTGCGTAATTGAGGGTACCCCTGGATGTGCTGCACCCAAGGCAGCAGCCCAAGGTTGGCTTCTGAGGTTTCTGTTTCCTCTGATTGTCTTCTCCCAGGAAATACATTAAAGCCAACTGCACGTGGAGGCTCTGCAGAAGGGACAACACCAGGCTAACGAAATGGAAATGCTGGATTACATTATCCCCAAATTTGCCAGCAGTAAGGCAAATCTGGCTCCTCAGGGGCACCTGGGGCGGGACAGATACTGACTGTCTTTGGAGATTTCATTGCTGTGAGCAGAACAGTTCATTAATCATACCATGGAGTCTTTTTTAGCAAATCTGTGGCATTTAAAGTGGTACTGAAAAGGTCACGCTGTTTAATGTAGGATAAATAAAAGTTATCTGATTTTAGTAAGAGTCAATCATATTTCAGTGTCTTCAATTAAGGCAAAGAGTGTGTCAAATGCCACCAGCTTTAGTAAACAGGTTTTTTTATTGTTTTCTAGAGCCCACAGATAGTGGAAAGTGACCTTGCTTGAAGGAAAAATACCAATAATATGTCAAAATATTATTAACGTCTTTCTCCAATTTACCAGGTTTTCCTAATCCAAGTGACTGGGTAAATAAGAACCAAAGTGAAATAATCAATAAGAGGGAGCTTGAAGATATGAAGTCTAAAATTGAGGAAAAATACTCAAATTGCAGAAGCAGCAATCCAGCTTGGCCATAGGGTAAATATATATTTATTAGCCCCTTTATTATCTATATACACATATATATGATGATATTATGCATTGAGTTGAGGTATGCATAATAGGTAACCAAAAAGGGGTTATTCATTAAAAAAATATTATTTATTTCTTTATTCTCTTTCAAAAATCTAACTATATGAGTGAATATTTAAAGTGGAATATGCAAGGCACGTGTGGTGCAAACTTTTTAATAAAGTTTAAAATACTTCATTCAGAATGCCCAGCCTAATTATCAGACTGGTCAGGTCAGTATACCAGCTACAAATTGCTTTTGATAGTAAGATGCCAAACTGAACACCTCCAGAAAACCAGAACAGATGTTCTCTGGGATAAACAATCTGGGTCATTTCTGTAATTACACATTTGCATGAGAATCAAATTACTTCACAGAATAAAATATTTTTCAGACTGTGTTCTTTGTTAGCCACTAAACCAAGTGACCTGAGTGGCTCTGATGATGGGCTTTTTGGCCTTCCTCTTCTACAATACTCACTTCAGTGACCTCCTTAATCATTTGGTGAACCTGTAAAATATGAAAGGGGCAAACAAAGCCTATGTGGTTTGTCTGTATGTAGAATGAATAATGACAATTATTTTTAAGAAACCAAGAGAATAATGCTCACCACAACAGGTTAGAAAATGCTCATCTAAAAGTTTTATGAGAGCTGATTTCTCTCAAAATACACCAAAGTAAAGTAAATAATGTATGTGGAAAATTAGGCAGTGCAAGAAGCAAAAGAACTTTAAAGAAAAAACTCAGACTCCACTCCTTTGAGTATGTTTCCCTTCCACAAGCATACAAATAACATCAGTAATTAAAAACTTCCCAGATCTGCTATGCATAGATCAGTTTATGTTTTCTCCACATGGGTAAAGCTCACCATTATACGGATAGGCAGGGTACCAGAGTGCCTTGTAGCAACCAGCAGCAACCTAACTTTCCCAGAAGGTATCTGTGAGAGTCTGAAATCTCATGGGTAGGGGCTGGGGAATGGTGGGAACAGAATGGAAAGGAGACAGGTCAAGACAAAATATACAGCTGTGGGAGATATGACGAACATCTAAACCTAGTGAGGCTTGATATATACATGAGTTTCCTCTTGTAATGTAAACCTAAGAAAATGTCTCCCACATTTTAAAATTTAGGGCCGTTCCTACAGTAACATTATTTAATTGCTGAAAGGGTGTTGTTCTGCTTTCCACCGAAAATGTGTTATGCGCTTTGCCCTCATGAGATGTGCTCAGATGTTCATTCTTATTGAAATGCTTGCTCTCATGTTTAGTCAATATGACATTAAAAAAATACAGTCAAATGTTGCTGGTGTTTAGTTTAAGATAGTTTTCAAAAAGGTCAGTATTCAAAAAGTGGCAACAATATGCATTATTTCATCTGGAAATATTGGGAAATGTGGGTACTCAAAAATTTGGCCATTTCCAGAAAAGCAAATTTTCTGGCATGAACACTTAAATACAAAAACTTTAAGCAGTTTGTTTTGTAGAAGTTATAACAACTTGAGAATTTAAAGAAATAAAATATTTAAAATTCTATATATAATATTTAAGCAAAATTTCAAAATTAACAAAAATGCACAGTCAGTGTTTCATTCTACAAATCTCTTTCTTATTTTTTTCTTTTTCTCATATTTCTTGTTCTCTGTGTCACTGGAGTAAGTGAAAAGATCAAAATTAAAAGTGGAGGAGGAGGAAGAGTTTTCCCTACTTCCCACTGGGAAAAAAGTTAACTTCTCACCAGAAATAAGTTAGCTGCTATTTTAGGTTTTTAGTATATTCTTGTTAGTGATAGAAAAATAATATATTTGAAGATTTAAAATGTTGTTTTTATTTATTCAGAATCCTACTTTTCACTCCCATTTTCATCTGGGGTGGTGAGGTGGGAAGAATGAGGGAGCATAAGGATTTGCTATTATTTCAAGATAAAAATGTCAAGCATTATAAAAATATCCTCCTGATTATTTTTTAGAACCGGTATTTCCCCACATAATGCTGATACTGCAATATTTTTTGCAATATTCCTATTGAAGAGGTCAGACCTTTCCGCTTCGGCTTTAAATAATTTTTTATCTTTCACACACACCTAACACTCACTGCGTTGCCACACGTCTTGGTTGCATCCACTGAAGGCTTCAGGGACCTGTCCCTGTGTCTGCCCCTGCAGAGCAGCTCCACAGCCAGGGCTGAGAGCTGGGCACCCACACAGGCTCCAGCCCCTTCAGGTGCATCCAGCACATGGCTCCTGCCTGAAGGGACACCCATGCCACTTCTGGTCAAAAACCAAACCCTGAAGTCAGACATACCCAGGGGCCTGGGTCTGATTTATAGTGGGGATTTCATCTGGCCTCGAGCAGGGTCTTATCCCCATGTGAGTGGTGAAGCCTTTAGGCTGGAAAGCCTTTCCTCTTCTGCTTCAGCTTCAGAGGAGGCAAAAGGCCCAAACCCCAACATCAATTAACAAAGCCAGCCCCCCACTAACCTAATGAACTCTGTGTGCTCCAGGTGAGCATCCTCAGCAGAGAAAGAAATGGACTGTGACCCCACTCCTTAAATACGTTTTTTAATATTATAAAAGGCATCTGTTAGACATGTATTAAAAAGCATGAAGAGCTGCCTCCACCACAAACACGAATCAGTGTGAAATATTTTATGAGCTCAGTCAATTTTAGATCAGTGTAAAAATAAAGTTTTATTATTGGTGAACGGAGCAGCATAAATAACCAAAGTAATTCTTCAGGGAGAAGTCTGAAGATGCAAGCAAAAGAAGCCTGAAAAATAAAAGCCACACAAAACCAGAGTTTGTCTTTTTAACATCACCTGTATTTACAGTATTTAGAACATAGAAATAAATATAGCTATGGTGCACCAGGCAAAAAGATAGTTTGAAGAAGTTTTCTGCATGAGAACATTCAAAGATTAGTGAACAGATATTAGAGGGGATATTTCAGTCTTAACTCCTATCCTTAAAGAAATTAAATCCTTCCAACAAATATCCTCAACACCTTTCCATAAATTTGATATAAACATTGCACCCCTCCCGAGGCTTATGAGCACATTGGAGAACTTTCTCTTTGCCTCTGTAGTGCTAAAACCTTTTCTTTCCAAGATGTGCTGGAAATCGATTTCTTCCATAGATTTCGTTTCCATGCACTTCATTCAGTACAGGGAGTCAGCAACCTGCTTCAACAGCAGGAGTCCAGCTGAGTGCCCACAGCATCGCTGTGGCTGTCTGGCCATGAGTTTTGTGTTGGTTTTGCCAAGCCTCAGCACTGAAGCCTGTCCAGCTTGCCCTGCCTGACCTGCCCTCAGCTTCACTGTAACTTGCTCTAGCTGTAACTGCAGTTTTCTTTCTGACCAGGTGCCTGAGGCTATTTTGGTTTGTTTTGCTTATTGCTGTATGGTACTGCTGTGGTTTTGTGACTGCACAGGAGGGATGCAGAAGGAGAAATTCCACCTTGGTGAGACAGCAGTGGCTGTGGGATGTGCAGATCTCGAGTGTGGTGTAGGGGAATACCAGCACAGGCTGACAGGAGATAGGGTTTGGCTCTGGAGACCCCAGAGCTATAAACAGCTCACCAGAGTCAGATAAGGAAATGCAGACCTGAGGCTGGACAAAACAGTTCTAGGGCAGCAAGCAGAATAAAAAAACCAGTACTTATCATATGTATAAGGCTCTGTCCTTAGCAAATTTGGATCTGATGTAAGTTCAGACCATTTCAGAAAGAGCAAAGATGTAAAAGCATGTTAGCTAACATGCAAAAATGCACCCAAATAGATCCTAGAGTGAGGTAAAAGAAACTATAAACAAACATCAACAAACATCAAAATCCTCCTGGGGAAGAACTACAGATGCCAACAATTCATAGACCTGCCAACTCCAATACCTGAGCAAAAGCAGCCACCCACAGGCCTGAAAGAGCTGGGGAAGAGGCAGCAATTCACTAGAAGAAGGGGTAGAAACAAAGGAGTTGCAATTTTAGCTGTATTACTATTCCTACTGGAGTTGCAACTTTATCTGCATAGACATAGTCTTTTTTTTTTTGCTGTAATAGTTGTACGTGAAGTAATAATGAATTTTGGATTAGACTCCTAAGGTTTTAATTATACTGACAATAAATTTCTGTCTTTATCTCTAAGTTGTTTCTGCTTTGTCCATAAAACAAGATATTGAGCATAACAAGTAGCTTCACTAGATCTAAGCCATAAAAATATTACTTGTTAGCAGTACTGAAACAGAGTCTCTTCCTCAGGGGTTTAATATGAGAGAATAAATGCTCTCAAAACTTTTGACTTAACACAGCATCAACTGAAGATTCATTGGCATTGGCCAAAATGAAAGGATATCAAGTGGTTGGATTTTCAGGTGACATAAGCTGGTTTTGTTTTTTGGTTGTGTGGGAAAAGCAGAGCCCTCATTTCAGGCTCTGTTTCTGGGGTACGTGGCTTTCTTGAAAACCTGAGGTCTGGGACCATAGTAACAGTTACTCTGAGGGTAAATTCTGGCTCCATCTGAAGTCAGTGGAAATTTTGCCACTCACTAATTTGTAATTGAGGTTTCACCCAAGGGAATTTCACCCAAAAGCGAACTCTTCACCGAAAGAAGTCCAGGAGGAAGGAGATCAGAATGGATCACAGCCATCTGCTCAAACTTGAGTCCAGTGCTGGAACATCACTACCTTGCCTTGTGCACAGCTGGAAGTGAAAGCATGGACACGTCCCATGAAAATATTATGATAACACACAGTAATCTGGAGCTGTTGTCTGTGGGATTATCCAGCTGTGGGTCAGAGACACACGTGGGTGCCTTAGATCAGATGATGCTTGTTATAAAAGAAAGAAACCCCAACCAAACAAAAACTTATCCCAAACAACAAAATCCCCAACCAACAAAAACAAGCAAACAAAAAACCAACAAGAGGCACATATCATCACATACACCTGTTATTAAGAAAATGCAACATTATTAGGGTTATGACTAACTGGAATGCCTGGAAGAGATTTACCACAACAGAAAAAATCAATTAGGTATGGATGTATAGGTATACATCTTATTAATTTCCTTTAGGTTGCGTGAGTAACTTTTAATTAAGCTCCAGGTTAAAATGTGCATATGTGAGTACACATATATGAGGAGACTTTATAATAGTGTCCATAAACATAATATTTTAGTTCCCATATGAAATATATCAGGAACGTTGCTCGCCTAGTTCAGTCAAGTCACATCATGTAAAGATGCTAGTCTGTAAACCAAGACTGAAGGGAGTATGGATGACCTCTTCAAACTGGGTACACTGCATACACCCAAGGAAAGTTCTCCTTGAGAAAGTTGTCCTTGAGATAACCAGTTGTATTAGATGGCTTCATGCAAGTGCTCCTCTGACTTCTGCTCAAGCACACAAATGCTCAGCATTGCTTTTGTTGCTTTCTCACATTAGCCTCTGGGTTTGTGCAGAGAGTATGGGCTTCATTTACTCAAGCTTAGATTTTCTGAGAAATTAAATGTCTGGGTCTGAATTATTCACTATTGGATCATTTTATAGTCTGTTGAGAGACACAATTATTTCCAGAGGGCAAGTCCTCTTCCTCTAAGTTCTTTAAGACAAATCATCCTCTAGAAAGGCCTGCTTCTCTTAACTGGGTTTCGAAGGTGACCAGCTCAGACTGAGATGTCTGAAGTTTGCTTACTTAAGGTTAAGCAAGATGCATCCCTCCCAGAGACTGTAGTGGAGGCACACAGTGTTTATCAGTTCTTGTCTGTACCTAATGGGAGGGCCATAAAACAATATCATGTGCTATGTCTGACTCAAGATTGATGATTGCTGGCAATTGGAACATTTTGTATCTATTAAGTTTTAAATTTTATAGACTGATTGCTGAAGTCAGATAAAGACCTCAGAAATTAAAACTCTTTTTTTTTCACAGAGGATACATGGTCTGAATGATTTTTCATTGCAAACTTCCAATTTTCTATGAAATTTTTCAATTTTTTAAAACATTTTTCTGTGATAATTATAAGAAATTAAATTCTAAACAAGGTATATATTATGTTAGAACCATTTCACACATAATATAAAAAACACTTGAGCGTCTGAGCCATTCAGTAAAAAACAGATCCCTATGATCAATTAGAATTTTAAAACATTATTTTAACTACTTTTCAAATTGCCTTTTTGTCTTTAAATGAAAATATGAGTGCTTTCATACTCTAAACCCACCCCCCCAATTAACTGTATTAAAGTAAGCATAGAAGAGACTCAAACCTTCACAAACAGTTGTTCTAATAACACTTTATTAGCAGAACATTAATTTTTGACAAATTTACTATGAAGTCTGTTGCATCAGACACAGGATGATATCCATCACTAAGCTTAAAGCTATAAAATAATATTTAAATGCAATACTAAGCTTTACAGAGTGGGAAAACATAATCTCTGATTGGGAAGCTCATTTTATGAAGTAATTCAGGACAGGGGAGCTGAGCTCTGGAGTAACGTCAGGACTACTGCTTCCCTGCCAGATGGAAAATCTCAGGCATGACACATTTGTTCCTGAGGGGAAGAATGCTGCCCCTTTGACAGCCTACCCACTCCACACCAACTGCATCAGCCTTGAAGGAGGTTATAGCTCCCATCCTCCCTCCAGAGGAAAGGCTGATGCAGCAGGAGATGGAGGAAAAAATCTCCAGACTGTGTTTGGGCACAAGGGACAGGCCACAGACTGACAGGGGCTGGGCAGCGGTGGCTCCCCAGGTGGAGCAGGTGATCCCGGCAGGCACATGCACACAGATATATCACAGAATCATGGAATGGGGACCAGGATCAGGGACCCTGAGATCATCTCTTTCCAAGCCCCCTGCCACGGGCACGGACACCTTCCACTACACCAGGCTGCTCTCACACATATACCTATAAACACAGACACACACAGAGATCTCATTTTTAATGCTGCATTTGCCTTTCCTAGAAGTGCATTTTGTTTCTTTCCTTGCTGTTGCTGCCCTTCAAAATCAATGTAACCAGGGGTAGCCCCTGGCCTTCAGTGTGACCAAACGCTGCAAATCCAAGAGCCACGAGCACCTTGGGGCCACACAGTTCTTCTTGGTATCCAGTCATGTCTACAGAATGACTTGACAGGAGCAGGGAGCCAAGGATTTCAAAAGGTACAATATCTGGTACCAAATCCAAAGTTTACATCTGTGCACACAGACATTTGTGAGTTTTGTTAGCTCAAAGCATCTCTGGTCTGGTCCCTGGGCTGTAAATTCACCTGCAGCTTGAGGACATTTGTTGCGCCACTGGACTCTTCTCGTGCACCTGATGTAAAAGAGCCTCTCTTCTGGTGTATCTGATGTAAAAGAATCTTTTTTTTTTTTTTTTGTTCAAAGACCCAACTCCCATACAAGGCAAAGCACAGTAAATTGGGACAATTGATAAACTCACTTCAGCTGTGAAATAAACATGACTGTAGACGTACCTTCAATCAGAAGAAATAAAACCAGAAATTGGTCTCTAATTTTAAAAAGAAGAGAGGGAGAGAGAGAGAGAGAGACAGACAGACAGACACAGAATTTACTAGAGGGCATGGCATTTGGCATATAGGAGCACATTTAATGCATTCCTGATGTTAGTTAGTCGAAAGAAAATATAAAATGTGTATAATGTGCTGGACCTACCCCCACCAACACCTCACACTGCCTGCTGACAGATGCTGTATGAGGCAGAGGCAGCCAAGTCTGTCCCTCAGAGCTGTCCTGGAGGGTGCCCTGGATCCAAGCATCCTTAGAAGTATGCACACTTCTTGTTTTGGGAAAATTTAGAACATTCATGCCAAATTAGACTGGAACTGGACTAACCTGGATGATTAGAGGACAGAACTTGGAAATGAAGTGAGGAATTGTTATCTGAGAGAATAGATGTACCTGATGGAGCCACTACTCTTTGGGAAAAAAATAAAAAAGTTATTTGTTCACCAACAAGAAAAAGCTCATTTCTGTTGGAGAGCTAGTCCTAGTACAGTATGGGGGGTTTGTTTGTTTGTTTGTTTACTTTTAAGGTACAAGTACTTAATCTTGTGTATTTATTAAGCAACTATTACAGCAATTTTAGTGCGATTGCAGTTAGCGATGGGTTCCATATTAGTTTGCAAACAAGGAATGGTTTTTGTAAAATAGCATACTTTAGGCTTCCTGAACTAACAAAAATCATAGACCAAGCCTATTATGAAGGCATGCAGGAAAGTTAATCAAATAAAAGTGGAATGTAAGTATGCCTAACCTGCAGGCTGATAAATGCCATATGGGTGCTCTTACAGAGGAATAAAATTGCTTTCATTTTCTGTAGCTTAATTCTGTTTAAATTGCTGCAAACTCCAGCCTCTTTATTCCGAGTAAAAACACATGTCCCAGGAGTTTAACATGCTTGAACTTACGCCTGTTAACTTCACCACTTGATTATCCGTAACTTTCCCAACTCTCCCCACCCAAACTTGCTGTTAAAACAAGTTATTGTTCCTACTTACATACGAAGTGTGTAAGCAGGCATAGCAACATGCTCCACACCAGCTGCACTTCAGCCATGTGGGGCCCTTCTAATGGGCTCTCTTGTCCATGTTTGCAAGTGTTTTAAGAAGTTAAACTCACAAAGGGAGACAGAAAGGGAGCTAATTGAAAATCCTCGAAGAAATCTGGCCCCTTTCTATGCACTTTTTCTGAATTTGTCCCAGGAGCACTGGACCCCCTTCTTTCTCTTATATGAAAAAGATGCAAGAATGGCAGTGCACATCCAAGAAGACCACGGCAGACTAAAGTTGCTGTCAAGCCTTAGTGAGAATGCTGCTTTCCTGTACTCACCTCTACCAAACTCCCCAGTAAGACAAGCTACAATTTGTCTTTTTTGCACCTTACCTGCAAAATGTCCTTCACCATTCAGAGAAGTATTTCTCGATATACTGCTGCTGATTTAACTTCAATGTTTAGCATTTCATCATGGTTCTTACTGCTTAAAAATATGGGAAGTAGTAAAAAGGAAGAAGAAAGAAAGACAACCAGAAGAGCAATAAACACAAGCTGATTCATGGCTGAGGTACTAGTCTTTTGCCCAAACTGTCTGGCATGTGTTTAATGTACACGATGACAAGAAACTTCTCATAACAACTATTTCATTTGTGTGCGCCTAAATAGGGCAAGAACATTCAGAAGATGTGCATCACCACTAAATAATTCACTCATTGCAGGTCTTGTTCTATGGAGCATGAAGACAATACTGCTTTGATCTCTTTTGGTGCAGACTGACATCAGATGTGGCTCCCCACCTGTGGCAGGAGCACCCTTGGCATCACAGAAACCACTTCCAAGGCCACAGCCAGGCCACCTCCCTCTTTCTGTATGGATGCTAATTTGAATCGCCCAGAAACAACCTGTTCACAGGCTATTACTAGCAGCTGTTTATGCAGGCATCCACCCTGTGGCTCAGCTCAGGCCATCACTGCCTGCCTGCCCTGACTGATCTCAGGCACCAGAACTGCTGACCCTATTTGCAGACACCTGGGCTGGAGAGATGAAGGCAGTGGGAAGGGTGGGCTGTGAAGCTGATGCCCCAGTGTAGAAGTATGTGGTTGGAGAAGATGTGAACAGCAGGGATAGAGACAATATTCAGTGTCACCACCAGTGATGCCAGTCCACTTTGGATGTGAGCAGCGCAATTGTACAGGAATGATTTCAGCGCGTCTACGAGTGACTGCTTAGAAAATAATTTAGAAGTGAATGATAAAATCTATACCTCTTTATGACTCAGGTTAATAGACAGCTCCTTATTTTCATTGTTTTTAAAGGAAGTTTTACATTTTCTGTGTAACCTAGAGGAGAAAAAATCCAAACCTACCTCCTTTGGATGAAAAAGTCTAAGCTCCATGGATACTGTTGCTATATACATCTTCATAACTCTGTAACTGGACTCTAGGTTCCCTATGAAAATAGATCTTGGATGAGAAAATCTGATCTTTTTGGATGCTGTAGAACTATATTGAGAAAATTTTTGAATATTAGAATTACATCAAGAATTATAGAATACAAGAATTATGTTGATAAAATCCCAGAGTGATTTACCTTTTGCTAAATGATACCCTAAATTTTAATACTAAACTTTGCATTTCCTAGTAAGGTTAGATTATTTAATATGAACATATTAGCATATAAAACATCTTAAACCATGCCAAGATTTTGTGGGTGACCTCAAATTCAACTTCTAAGGAGAAGCAAATATATAGGGAACTTATGCAAGAAAGCATGCACACACTTTTGGAACACTCTATAACCAAAAGCCTATGAGAAAAGGCAAAAATGTAAAAAAGAGGGGGCAGCTGAGATAAAGCATGAAGAGTTAAAAATATTCAGCATGATACTAAATATTTTAAAAAAGAGAGTTCAGAAGTGTTTCCTATCTTACTCTGGTATTTTTAGATTTCTTTTTACTTCTGATGATCTGGAAAACTTAAAAAACCCAAGATTATTTGAAAATATACTTACTAGCTACTTAATGTATACTTGCTGCATACTGTAACTGATATACTGGGCATGCCGGGGGCAGCAGCCTCTCCCCCTTCCTCTCTGTCCACCAGTATGTCAGGGCATCCTCCTGTGGACACCAGCATTTTGTTGAGTTTCTCACTGTACCAAACCTTGTGAGATAAAAATCTCGGGAGTGCTGTGGGACAGTCTTTTTTGGGAACATCTCTGGGAGATATGGGCTTTATTTCATAAATGTCCAAAAGAGAAAAAGAGCCTTGAGGCTATGAGGCTGAGAGCCAGGACTCTTGGAATGCCAGCTGTGCAAGCCCCATAGGTTGTTTAGCCTTTGTGTGCCAGATTTTTGACCTCTGCATGAAGAAGAATATAAATATTTCAGATGAATATTACACATTTCCTTGTTTTAATACTTGTACTGCTGGAGACCCCTGAGTGAGAAATGCCATATAAATATGAAAGCAGTGACAAGTGGCTTTGTCAAGCAGAAGGACAAATAGAGTGGAAAAACTTTTAAAAGGCCAGTCCCAAGTATGCGCTCATGAGTGCAGGCAGGAAAAGAAAATCTCAGCTTGCTCAAGACATCCATGCATTTCTTGAGAGTTTATGTAAATAAATGGAATTGCCTATACGAATACCATGACGCAATATAGACTGGAAACAGTTCAATGAGTCTGCCTACTCTATTCTGTGGCAGAAACATAAACTAACATCCTGTTTGCATTCAAATGTCACATCAAAAGTTTAGATGCATTAATTTGGATATGTAGTTGTGAAAAAATGCTTCTGGAGTACAAGAATATTAAAATACTGATAAATCCTCCGCCAGCATAGCATATGAAAAGATTAACTTTCCTTTCGTACCAAATTCCTATGGACTATATGATTAAAAAATGTTAATTTTATGCAATTTTTAACTCTTGTGTACTACAAGTGACTTAAATTGAGTGCAAAAGTACACAATCCTGTTTTACAGTCTGACATAGTTTCCTCATGCTTTGAGTTTCTCTAAGTAGTCACTTGATTACAAATTATAACACACTTGACTTTTCATATATAAAGGATAACTTGAGATATTTTTAAGCTTTATTCAAACTGTGAGCAGTGCACACACTGGATTAATATCAGTGGAAAACTAATTTTTGAAAACTCCAGTGTTTTCTCACCATAAGTGTTCTTTTCTCTGAAAGCAAAATAAGAGAATAATATGCAGTCTTGTGATTATATGACTGTATTTCCACAGGTTTTGATATGTATTTTTCTGTTGCAGTTGTTACTTTAGAAAGAGCTAATGTGACTGACAGAGCAGAACAATTTATCCTAGAACTATATATCTTTTTGTGGGCAGAAACGTCATGATGGCAAAGTAACAAAATTGAAATACAATACAACTTTTGAAAACATGAAAAAAACCCATTGATCTTCTCTTTGACAAGTTTGTCACAAAGGTGAGACTAAA
Organism: Picathartes gymnocephalus; assembly: GCA_013390045.1. NCBI lineage: Eukaryota > Metazoa > Chordata > Aves > Passeriformes > Picathartidae > Picathartes > Picathartes gymnocephalus. Next base: position 36,841 of record WEKY01007763.1, read on the forward strand.
ACAAACCTCCAGATACTCGATATTAATAGGCAGTGATGAATAACAAGGTTCCTGCTCTTTCCTCACGTGCCAGGGTGTTCAGGGGAAAGCAGTGCTACCGAAGTCGATACAGTGAATTCTCTTCCATACACTTAATACTCACTTGCTTGGTGCTTTGAAGTGAGTGGAGTTATTCTGGAGTTCATTTGGTTTAACTCAGAAGAAAATTGGACCCACTAGAATGAGCGCTAATACAAAAGGCTTTGGAAGCAGGCCTGCATTGCTGGTCAGAGATTAACAGTGCAGAAGAAAAGGACCTCTTAGAAAACAAGAAAGACAGGAGGCTGATGCAAAGGAAACTTGCCCACTCTTTTGAATTGGCAGCTGTATCACATACTGTACTGGGGAGGCACTCAGCACCACTCTCCACTGGGTCCAGTCAATTTTCTCCCTGGTTCTTCACCACAAAAGTGGTGTGTGTGATGTAGGATGAATGAAAGAGAACTGCCAAAGTGGTTAGCACAGGTCTGAACAGATATGGGATGATGGTTACAGGGATCAGAATTAGTTAATCATATCCAATGCCTTGAAATTATACATGCAACAGTGCTGAAAAGAAATAGAACCAGGAAATACATTTTATCGAATGTTGTTTGAAAATCTGTCCCCAGGTCAAAAGACAACATCAGTTCTAGCTTCTCACAGTAACATTGGATCAGTTGGTCAAAATAGTTTCTATGATCTCAAACCAAGAGTGATGCCACCAGCTACACCCTAAATTTCTTCCATGGTTACTATGTGCATTTGCATAGTAATTGCATTTACAGTACAGTATGCAAGCCCACATAAAGTGCCCCAAATTAAAGTAATTCCTAAGACTTTTATATCCTTCAAATAAATGCATATTAACCAGCAAATTTTATCTTTCCCATACTGACTCATTTCCTTCTTCAGTAAATGATCACTGTGTAACCCATTGACTTTCTCCATGACTATTGGCAGCTATAAGAAAGATTTCTTGCACTAACAATAAGACAGGTGCCATGGAAATTGGGATACATTCATGTTTCTTTATACATTTGTGGAGAATATAATCTGTAATTACTGGAGATGGTGATGGCAATTTTCTGTAGAGTGCAGGAAGAAGTGTCAGATGTAAAACCTGCTCAGCATTTTACCCTGTTGGGCTGTTACTTTCTCTCTCCTGGACTAAAAGGAAAAAATGGGCAGTTGGTAATTTTTCAAATACACTACACTGAGTTCATGTTAGATTCACAGCTAGCATTGCCAGCAGGGAGTATCTTTCCTTTAAATATGAACTATGAACAAAGGACATACTTTTGGTTGTGCATGCTCTTGCTTGGCAAATAACTGATACTGGCTGCTGAAATTCTCTCATGAAAACAAAGATACATCATGGTCATTTAGGCTGTAATGGCCATTTCAGCCATCCTAAAATTCTCTCTGCAGGCTGGAGAAGTAGCTGCACTTCCTTCTCCGTAGACCTTGCCTGTGAAATTACACAAGCAGCTTTTCTCTTCTGTTTGACACCTGAGTGTAACTGCTACCCTGCTACAGCTGCAGACTGGGTCCAAGTACCTGCAGATATAAACCAAGAGGGTTTAGTGGGCAAGCCAGGACTACAAAGGCATTTGTCCCTCCCTGCATCACCACTTGGCATAGCATGTCACCCATGCCAAATGATCAGATTGGGTCACGTGGCCATGGAGGTAGACTGAACATGGTACCAAAATGTTGACTTCACATAAGGACTTTTGTTGCGGTGTGTTTTCATGTGTAAATCTAGTGTGTTCCCTTTTTTTTATTGTTGCGTTACCCCGCCATGCTCATCCTGAACTCCACCCTGAGTTTTCCATTTCTCTCCCCTGAGTGGCTCTGGGGTTGACCCTTCCCCTTATTCCTGCTCTTCCGGTCCCCATAGAACGACTGTGCCCCACGAGCCTGGGCTCTCTTGGTCTCTGCCACCGTTCAGCATGTAGTGGGTTTAGGAGAAACCTGTAATAACCCATGCTGGGAAGCATGCCAAAAAGCCCCTCCTGCCTCTGCTGACCTTATTGCCTGGGCCTGAGATTCAGAGCCACGCTGCATGACCGTGGCAAGAGAAGACGCTTGCAGCTGGCAGCGGCACATGCCCCCCTCCATGGCATGATGCAACTGTTACAGACTTTGGGGAGAGTTTTTAGCTGTGGAATCACCATGGGCGTTTCTATTTCTGTTGGTTTTCCATTAGTCAAGATCGAAAAATATTTTTCATTTGGTAATGGTAGGAGACCCACTCCATGGCTGCCATATGCTGACTTGGTTCTGAACATTGTTGACTTCCAGAGTGGACAGATGTAATCCAGTCAACTGAGAAATAGCCTCAGCTCTAGAGAGGAAAATGTAAAATTCAGGCTGGTTCAAGAGACAACAGCTGACCTGCAATGAGAATGAAAGTGGGCAAATAAATCATTGTGATGTCTGCAGACTCTGACCTGACCTTCATCAGTCCCAATAGACTCATTCCAGATTATTTTCAAGATGACTTATTTCTAAAAAGCCATATGGCCACATTTGCACAGTAGGAATTCACATCAGCACAATGCATTATGCAAACTCGGATACGAACCCTGTGCACAGATGCAGGGCAGGTCTTAAATTCCATGCAGTTCCATTTTGGGTATGCAACCATAAATGCTGCAGCAGTGCAAATGTTAATATGCACCTCTTCTGTGTATCTGCTGCTGAAAGGCTACTTGAACAAATCTGGATATGCTAGTGCAGTGTTCTTTGTGTTGTTCAACATCATGAGAGGACAGTTTTCTCTGGGATTCACTCCTTCAAGAGACCAGAAGTCTCACAGTTATCAATGCTCTCTGGCTAAAAAGCAGGAGTCCTCTCTGTCATTTCTTTCCCACTGTAATAAATTTAATAACAGTAATTAAACTAGGTGAACTATGTATCTTTTCCTCCTGCCCGTGTTGAGCAAGAAGAAAAGGCAAAATCAATATTAATTAGGTTATATGGTGTCACGATCCGCCTAAAGGCAGATTTTTGTGACTTGTTCGTTAACCTGATCTCAAGAGTGCAAAAGTCACAAGGGAAACTTAACTTTAACTCAAATCAGAACACCCTTATTAAAATACCCAACTCAGATGCGATAGAAGGAAGAGAAATAAGGAAAAAAGAAAAGAAAAGAGACAGAAAAGGGGGGGACAGATAATATAGCTACCAACAAAGAGACGCGCCCTCGTAGGTCTTGAAGGAGAGGTCTTCTTTCACTGGGGAGATCTCAAAATCACAGTGGGCTTTGGGGTCTGTTTTATAGTATAGGAGAGGGGGGGGCGCTTCACCAGGCAGGTGGGGAATAGTCATTGTTTCTCAGGCTTGTTGAAACAGAGTGAAGGACAGGCTAAGACAGGTCCAACACGTACCAGCCTTGCCTGCAGCCCAGGCCGCTGCAACAGCCCATTGTTCTCTCCGTGCCTCCCATGGGACCAGTTCTCAGTTCGGTGCACACACATACCTGCACTCTGTAGGTAATGCCTTGGCCAACATCCCACTGCTCCTGCGCCTGGGGTCCCCCCCTGTACACATGAGTTCGGGGTTTCAGCCTCTGTCTCTCCACGACAGTTGTGAGGCAAATCAGGAATTTCCGAACCGTCTCTTACATGTGGTAGACTCATTTAATTCTCTAAAACACTCAGAATACTATGGAGAGGAGCACAGTGAAGGAAGATGAGATTAGATAGGTGCCTTGGAAGATGAGATTAGATAGGTGTGATACCCGGGTGTCACTGGGATTAATAGAGTTTTTTAAATTGGGATGGTTAAAGGCATCTGAAATGAGACCATGGTGTGCATTCTCTCTGAGCAATTATTCAAACTGCAGTTGAGAGCTCTGCTGAAGTTTTTGATCTGTGACTCCTATGTCCTGACTTCCCACTGCTCATCCTTTGACAATTACAGAAACAAAAGCTTCGGGAGATCTCAGGACTGGGCAGCATGATAAACGTCAGACTGTCTGGGTCTGGAGGAGGATGGCCAACTTTCTGTTGGGAGTTTGGGGCTGTGAAGATAGAGGCAGCTAAGAAATGACAGCAAATGGTTTCATCTGTAGTGTGCTATTGACTACTTGTCCTCATCCTACTGCTTTTTCAAGCACAGGTATGGAGAGGTTGGTTGTGGGAAAGTAAGCCGTTGTGATACTTCCAGTTGATTCTAAACTGTTTTGAGACAGAGCTTAGATTACCTTCCCAGGTCACCTCCAGAGCACCCCAGGGTTCTCCTTTGGGATTTATGACACATCAAGGACATCCTTCATCTTTGGTTGCCAAAGTACAGGGACTGGGAGACCAGATGGAGACTGTCCCGCTCCCTGTCCAGCCCAGGCTTCTCCTACTGGATGCTGCTTTCAGGACAGAGAAGAGCATGAACCTAGACATGGAAAGCAATGCCAGAACCTGTGGTATCAGTGTAGCTTCCATCCTTAATTCCCTAGGAGAAAACCTATCATGATCTTGGAATATTTCCAGGCATAAGAATACTTGTGCTACCAAACTGCTCAAATGTTGCCCAGCACAGCTAACACCTCCCAGACAAGTCCCAAGCTCTGTTGGGATGTTAGCATGGCCAGGAACCATTCAAAATACACAGGCTATGTGCAGCCACGTGGTTTTGGAGGTAAAGGCTATTACTTGCTATGGACATAAGCCACTGTGTAGTAGCTGAGACCAGTGCTAGAGAATGAGTCAGGCATTATTAATCCAGCAGAGCTCAATTCATTAGCTCCAGTACAACAAGGAACAAGAGAAATAACAACAAAAAGCCTTTGTTGAGTGCTTGGGCATGTTTTGGGAGGAGTTTGCTTTCTTCTCTGATTAATTAGTTTTAACTACTTATCCTTGGCTGAATTTCCATTGAGTCACTTTAGGTATTTCAAGTACACCCTGTCCAATCTACCTACCTTTTAAAAATAGCTTTTTTCTAAAATCTGTCCATGTTTTGGATGTCCTAGCATTGATGATATTCACATTTTCTCATATATTTCCTCCCACTTTTAATACTCTGCCATATCTTCTGACTTCACTGTTTCTCACTCTCTCTAACCCTCCCTACCCTTAATTCTACCTGTTCCTACAGACTGTTCCACACTTATATATACTTTCATTTCCTCTTATGCTTCTTGTTTTTCCCAGTTTCTTGTAATATTTTCTTCTGATTATTGTACTGCTTCCTGTAGTGTATTCCCTGTCACTCCTTTCATAATGCCACCTTTTCATCTTGACTCCTCATTCCTTTCTATACTGATACTTTTCTTTCATTATTACAGTTTTTAATACTAGAAAAGTTTACAGAAATATTCCTCATCCTTCCCTTTGATAATAACAATAGTCCTTTACCTTATCATTGTTTCTTATCCTTTAACCAGGTCTGGCTGTAAACAGCAGTACAAAAAGAACAATAAGAAGGTGCTGGTATAGAAAAGTCCAAACCATAGTAATGATGTGGTATATGAACACTGTGTGTAGTTAAGTTTAACATGCACTCTGGTAAAAATTGATCTGCAGGCATTCTCTTGATTTGGCCACTAGACACTCCAAATTCCCTTTTATTTCAATGTGACACCATATGGACAAACCTTTAGGTCTATGTGCAGTCCAAACACACCTCCAGGAAGAATGTGGAGTCTGGGAAGGACAACTCGTAGCAGAGGACCTCAGGTCATAAATTTCTCTAGCTGTAAACATGAAGCTGCATGCATGAAATCTCAAATAACTTCTACTCAGAGCCTTATCAAGGCATATCAGGGCATATTTAATTGTAACATCAATAAGCTGCTGCCCACCAGGAATATTTGAAAATATGTGTTTTTTTTCTTTTTCCTGTAAAATGCATTTGAAAGCAATAAATGCTTCTTGAAATTTAGGACTATTTCCATATAAATAGCTTTTAGAGAAAGTTGTTAGGTATAAGAAATAAAGCAGACCTTTCAAGTTTCCCTGGTCAGTAGGAGCTAAATATTGCTGTCCAGTTCATCCACAAAAGCTGGCTGATATGAAGTCTTCTGGCACTGGAAGTTTTATATTCTCTTTAATTTTTTCAGAATAAATACTGTCCAAAAAGGATGAAGGCTGCACAGCACGAACAAAGAACATGCTATATTTAAGAGGTCATGTCTGACTTTGAACATATGGTAACGATTCTTGAAGTCAGAAATAAAATGTAATACTTGTAATATGGCATGTAATACTTTCTGTACTCCACCAAATTACCAGGGAGACAGATTGTGCTTTTCTGAGTATACTGACAAATGTCCCTCCTCATTATGATTTTGCCCTTTTTGTATTACCATATCATTATTCTTTTTCTTTTGTACTCCAGTATGCAATTTAGATGACTACATCCTTTGGCAACATTAAATATTTTTCAGGATTGTTTAGAAAATTATTAGATATTTATTATTCTTCAGACAATATGAATACATCAGTAGAAATATATACCTCAAGGGGAGCCACCCATTGCATTTAGCCAAGCCAACCAACCATTCCAAAGGCAATAAAATAGCATTTATCACCAGGAATAAACTGTGACATTTCCTTCTAATGAGATTTCCAAGATGAATCTTGTTGGCAGCCATTTTACATTTGTGATGCTAATAATGTGGGGACCTGAGTAGGAACCTGATGTTAATAATTAGTGGCCGTTTTCTTTTATAATATTTTTCTATATAACTTTAGCACAGAAGAAACCCTTATTGTTTGGGGCAGGGCATTTGTGTGGCAGTAGTAGAGGTGGAGCCTTAGCCAAGCTGATGAACAAACAGGCTCTGTGAGCTCGTGCTGAAAAACAGAAAATGAAAAGGCCCACATAGCACAACCTATGTGTATTTATTTTCACAAAGGAACAGAAAACTGTTATTTTGAGATGGCAGCTCCCCACACAGGTCCAACTCAGTGGCCAATGCTCCTGAAAAACCCTGTGCATCTTCAGGGACATATATGTTGCCCCTTTGCCACTGGCTTGCACCTTCCTCATGGCAGCATTGCTCTTCTCCATCTTTCCCATTGTTGTGGAGCAGCACCAGCTGGGAGAAACCACGAGATGCAGAAAGACAAGAGCCATCCACATTTCCAGGGATTCCTCTTCCTTTCAGTGACAAAAGGAATCAGGAACTTGATTCCATATGGAAGGAAATGAGAAATGGATACAGTTTGGGCCAGAGAAAACATGATCAGAGGAAAGATAATTCCTACCACGGCAGGAAGGGCTGGGAGAATTTCTTTGGCAGGCATCAATGCAGAAGAACATGTCAGGTGGTTGGGGTGGTCCCTCCTGGTAGTCAAAACCTATTAAACTTTTGCATGTCCCCCCAAACCTGGGAAAGGAGGAGGTCGCAGCAGGCTATTACTTGAGACCACTGCTTGAGAGAGGAAGTGGGACTCAAATTTTTTTTTGGTTTTTTTTTAATTTTAAATGAAGAAACCTAATTAAAATGATAGGAATTTCCTGGGGAAACTCTCAGCCTTTTCATTTTTTAAGAGCCTTTGTATTACAAAAGGTGTTTGAAGTCCTTGAATTTTTACCCTTTAGCCACCTTTAATCTCATTTCTAATCTCTTAATAGCCTTAATTGAGTTCTGAATACTTTAAATTATTAAACATCTTTGGGGGATTATGATTTCTCTTTCTGATTATACAAAATAGTATTAATTGCACAACAACATACTCCCCATTTATGTCAAATGCAACTATCAGGGATGTAAGGCATATACTTTAAGGGCAGGATATTGGCATTTGAAACACTTTAAAAGACTTGTGCTTTCAAGCAGGTTGAAGAAGATGAGTGATAAGAAATGAGGGAACAGCAAGATCCCAATGTAGGCCCTAAGTCACTGGAGGCTCATTGTTTTTTGTCACCTTTGCTGTATAGGTAGAGGCTGCCCATGGCCATGGAGCAAGCAGTGGCCAGTTGCCAGGGAGCAGTGGGCCATGCAGACCCCTGAGGCACAGGCAAGAGAGCCACCTGCTTTTCTCAGCTGGGATGGGCCTCCTTCCCATCCCCATGCCTTCCCATGCCGCCATGCTCCACTGCCAGGGACTACTGCTTAGATTTAGACCCCAGCATAAATCAGCTTGGGTCTTCAACTGCACCTAAGCCCCTTTGCTCATCTAATCTTTCTTATCTGCCCCATGTCTACCCTTCTCAGAGGCTTGCTACCTTACTGTGCCTATGATCATGAACCTTTCTCTTCCTCCTTTGCTTGCCCATGGTCCCCTGTCACCAAGACTCTTTGTAATTTCCTTCCCCCTAAAAGTCTTTCCCCCTTCCCCTTGGAAGATGCCAGCCCTGGAAGGGACAGCAATCCTCATCCTGCTGAGGCACCAGTCCAGGTACCACTCTGAAGGCAAAAATGCTCTGGGAACAGAGGACACACAGTAGCTCTCCCCTAAGGAGAGGAGTAACTTGCTTCACACCTTGCTACAAGCTGTGCAATAAAATATTCTCTAGTAATGCAGATACGGCATTCAAAGCAGGTATTTGCAGCGTGAGCTAATACCAGTGGAAAAGCTCCATTCTTATCAAATAAAGCCTCATTTGTAAAAATCAGGAATTTATTTGCTATCAAAAGACAAACAAACTTTATTAATGTGAAGGAAGTATTAGCTTTGTTTCCACTTTGCTTGCTTTTGCTTTTATTTGTTGTTTTATTTTACTGCAACTGTTTTTATTAGACCTCAGTTTTAGTTACTGTTAATTTGCCTCCATTTTTTTTCATCTCCCACCTAAGAAACAGCTTTAATATCCAGCACCAGAAACATCATCTTTTGAGAGCTAAATTTGTTTCCCTAACTTCAGGGCAAGATTTCAAATTGTCATTTCTGAGCATCTTGCATGTCTTCTAGACACCCCAGCAAAAAGTCCATGAAGTTTCTGAGGAACTCACAGTTGTGCTTGTAGCTCATCACTGATACCCACTGTACAGTCTGGCTTTAAATACATAAAACAAATGCCTATTCGGTGTACTATTGTTAGAACCTGGATCTAGCTGCCACCATTATTCAGGATGAGCAGTGCTCTACTTCAGTTGTCCTATTGATTAAATATGCACAAAAAGTACATTATTAGACAGACTTGAACTATTTACTGGTATTATTTTCAATCTGTATTGCTGTAGCAGCTATGATTGCCAGTTGAGCTCTAGGGAGGTTATTTTTTGATAATGTACCATGACAGAAAAGCAGTATCTTCTATGAGCTTGCAGTCTGAGGTGCTGATCCAGGAGGTGTGTGTACTCAAACTTATCTGCTGAAGCTCTCCATCCATATCCGTGGCTGCTCAGAGAATAGATATCTAATCATGTATATAGTCTTATACTTTTGAGTTCAGACTTGTAGTTCAATTTTAAACTTATTCCTATTCATTTTATTTTTCTTTCAATATTGAGTTTTACTGTGTACTTACTTTTACATTTACTACCTAATAAATTCTTTCTTAACAAGAACATGTATATTTAGACATATTTTTAAACATAGTGATTTTTTATGCACTATATGGATCAGGGTGATTCTAAAAGATGAGTTAAGACATAATTCTGTAGTTCAGTGTCTCTGCAGGAGACTGTGCCATGTGCTTTACATAAAAGGCCTGACTTATGCAAGTGTGATAGCAAGATGAAGGCCACTAAACTGAAAGATGAAAACAGCCAAAAGTCCTTGGTTAAGGCATTTTGGCTGAAACACTTTAGTTTTAGAAGGTCAGCATAAAAAGTCATCCAGCTCTCCTCCCTACCCTAGAAAGAGAGAACAATAATAAAATCTGGCAGCAATAAATTTAGAGCAAATTAAAAAAATACTTTTATGTAGCACATGTCCTGACTATAGAATTCATTGCTGTAATAGGTCACCAAGTTAAACACCATGGATGGATAATTTTATCATTACTCCTGAGCCAAGTCCTTCTCACTATAGCCAAGCCAACAATCTTCAGTGAGATTGAAAAAAGATCTAAGTAAAACAGTGGGATTTACCCCAGTATTTATGATATGGCTACGCTCTGTGAAAACAATCAAAGTAATTAGATTCCATGCTCAGCACTTCATCTGTTTACTGCAGTGGAAGAGTGAACTCTCTTTTACCATCTCATAATTTGATAAAACCTCCATAAAGGGGCTTTAAAAGTAATAGATACTGACCATGGGGACAGCACTGGGTCACAGATGCTTTACTGAAAAACTTGCTGTAGCTACAAATTGCGCTGGAAAGCTATAGGAATCCCAGGGCATGCATAATTATGAACTATAGGACTACATCCATATGTACTGAGAACCTACTTCCCCTGTCCTCACCTACGAAGAACTTTCCAGCCCAATGAGAATTATACAATGGCGTTATAAATTACATGCCAGGCTTCAGTCTGATCTTGCATATTTATACTTTTAACCTTTCAAACTAATGGTTTCTAATTAAAATTATGACATGCTCTTTCAACAACTCAGTATGTAAGGATCCTGCATACCTTTCAAAAGGAAAGAAGTCAGCCTTAGTTTGCAAGTGAGTTTATTGCTTCTGTGGCTTTAAGTAACACAATCTCTTTAGAAGCAGACAGCCTCGTCAGTGTGCTGGCAGGAATGTGACACAGGAGACACGAGTCTAGAGCCAAATTCGAGGAAAATTACAGTGTGCAAGCCCCAGTTTTCAGTAAAAAGAAGATTCTTTTCTAAGATAATAAGTACAATCTTTAAAGTGAGAGTCAAGTCTACCTAACACTTGTGGGGAAACTGCCTGGGTCTCCAGGGAGAGGTGTTACCAACCCTATGGGTGCTTTACTGCCCCTCATCACTACTACTTCAGCCTCACATATAGAAGTAGGAAAACTTCTGGCACTGCCCATACCACACAAAGGAATAGATTCATTTGCTATTACCACCTCAGGGCTGAGGGAATCCTCTTATTTCCCCATGTACAGATATTAAATGTCAGTACCAGCAGTTGGCATTCCGCAGCCAACACTGTCAGAGGGAACATCTCGATGGTCATTGCCTCAGCCTTGGCAAGAGAAGCAGGGTGAATGCAAATGCAGGCAAAGCCGTACACTGGCCAACTTACCAGCAGGAAAATAACCTTTAGCACTACCCTCTGCCTGGAGCTCCAGAGAGAGATGCCACCTACTCAGAGCAGAGGCTACTAGGAAGCTCCTAGGAAAAGGGTGCCACAGCCATCCTAGGAGGAATTGTTCTGCACTTGGGGAGGGGTTCCTATCAAAAGACAGTGTGCCACAGGGCCCATGGGAATTGCCTTTTTTGAGGTACCTTCTAGGATGATGCAGCCTGGGGAGAAAGAATGAGGAGAAAATGAACAGCTCCAGCAATGAGGACCCGCTGCAGGGATGTTGCGTTTTCACACCTGCAGCCTCCATACGTTCCGCGGGACAGGGAGGGCAGATGAGCACCTGCGGTGCTGTCTCCATGCTGTGGTCGCCAGAGTCCTACCCCCATTCTGCTGGTTGACTTCGCTCCAGTTTGCCCCATTACCGCACCCTCGGCGCGAGGGGGGAAAACAACAAGGTGCAGCTCCTCTTCTCTCCCTCCCCTGCCCGGGCCGGCCGCAGACCCAGGGCAAATGCCGCCACCCCATCGGTGCTGCCTGCACGGCTCCCTCGGGGCGCCCGGCACAACCGTCCATCACTGTCGTTTTACAGCCGGGCTTCACTCTCTCAAAAAAATAGAAAAAAAAATTACTTTTCCCACCCACGCAGCGATGCTTAATTCAGAGAAAATAAAATCCAACAAACCCACACCCCAAGCGCCAGCTCGGTGCCGCTGGCTGCGCTCCCCCGCAGGCTCCCCCGCTGCCCGGTCTGCCGGGAGCAGGTGCTCGGCGCTGCCGCCGCCCCAGACCCCCCTCCCGCCGGCGGCGGCACCTTGCGAGTCATCCCGGCTCCCCCCACCCCGCGCGGCCGTCGGGTGTCGCTTCCCATTTCACTTGAAGATATTTTCGGGTGGCAGGAGCCGCCTCGTCATTTCCGCCAGGAGAAAAAGACACCGGCGCGGCAGCCGCAGAGAGCCGCGGGAGGCGCCGGGCACCAGAGCGGGCAGGGTCGAGCCAGTACCCCACTCGCCGCCGCCCAGGACCAACCTCTCGGCGGGGCCAGGAGCCGCTACCGCTGCCCGCGGGTTCGCGGGGGCGGGAGGCGTCGGAGCGTGCCGCCCCCTTCTCCCCCTTCCTCCCCCTCCCCGCCGAGCCGGCAACATGAACTGAAATCTCCAGAGAGGCACAGAGGCGGCGAGCGAGCGAGCGGAGCGGAGGCAAGCGGGGATATAGCGGCTCTGTCCTCCCGCCGCCGGGATTCCGGGCAGCGCGGTCCCTCCGCCCCTCACAGCCTCGCCCCTCACCCGGAGAGCGGCGGCCGTCCGAGCCCCGCGCCCCCGAGCCGCCCATGGCCCTTATCATGGAGCCCGTCAGTAAGTGGTCACCGAGCCAGGTCGTCGACTGGATGAAAGGTGAGGAGTGGTGCCGGGGCTGCGCGGTGCCCTCTCCCATCATCCCCCCACCCACCCCCGCCTCGCAGGTGCGGGGTGCTCCGCGGCGTCCCCCGCGCTGGGATCCCGCCTCCCGGCAGCGCCGGCCGCCCCCACGCTTTGGCTGGGGTTGGGAAGGGAGGAGAGAGGCCGTCGGGGCCGCGTCGCTGGGGCCGGGGGCCGCGTTGCCCCCCTGCCCCGGGCTCAGAGCGGGGGCGGCTGACGATCCCCGGCTGCCCATAGAGCCGTGGAGGGGGCCGGGGGCGGGGGCGAGGCTGTGTCTGCGGGAGCCCGGGGTGCTCCCGGGCGGCGACCGCGGTGTGGCAGTGGAGCCGCCCCCAGCAGCGGAGGGGCGCGAGGAGTGTGTCCGGCTGCTCCCGGCGGGTGCGGCGCGAAACCACTCGCGAATAAAAGTTCAGCCGAACGTGCGGCGCTCGCCCGTGCTGGGGGACGGGGGGACACGGCTGTGACCTCCCCCGCGAGGGTGGGTCGGGGGGGCTCCGCGGGCAGCGGGGCCGGGGGCTCGGTCCGTGCCCTCGGGGGTGCCGGGGCTCCCCCCGCCGCCGGGAAGGCGCCATGCCGGGTGAGGGCCTCCTCCGGCCGGGCCGGGGGCTCCGCTAGTTGGGCGGTCGCCGTCCCCTTTTCCGGGGGCTACACTTCAATATCCGTGATTGAAGGGAGCACGAACAGTCTGGGCTGAATGTGGTTGCTCCCCTTCTCCCGCTCCCTCACCTGTCCTCCCCTCAAATAAACTCTGATGAGAATAAAATTGGAACCTTTTGGAAACGCTTTTCTTTTATTCTGCGTGCATGCCATTCTGACATGGCTTTAATGCTGTAATGTGAAAAGGTATTTTGTTGTGGGGTTTTTGGGTGCGTGTGTGTGGGTTTTTTTGTCTTATTACCTTTAAGTTAGACTGCAGCTGTGTTTTGAATAAATCACTACCTAGTGTTATACATCTTTTTATAAAGCTGGAATGACCGGATGGGTACAAGTTTTGAACAACTGCTACATTGTGGGAGTTCTTTATAACATGCTGTGTGTTACCGATGTGACAGTTTCGTCATCCTTAAAATTTCAGGCATATAGCATATGTTTTCAGTTATTCAATCCTGGCATTTATAGCTGGCGAGTTATAATTTTATTTAGTAACATACATAGTTTTGCAGTTTTGGAAGCATTCTCGCTCCATAGAATAATAATCAAAAAGAATGATGTAATACTTCATATCCTGAGAAATTTGTAAATATTAATAAAAAACTTGAAGGAGCTACAGGTGATCAGTATTAAAAGAAAACCATTTTCAACTTCAAAGTATTTTTTACAGCTGTTTAGCTTCCAACATTTTTACCTCTAAAATAAAAGACATTTTGTAGAACTTTTTTTTAATCAATATCTGGGATACCTTCCCCATAATTTGGGGAATGCATAAAAATAATGAATTTGCAGATAATGCATTTTTAAAACACTTAAAAATGTAATACATCAAATACTTTTCATGAATGACAGGTGAAGTGCATTGCATACTCTGCTTTTGTATTACATTATTATAAAATTGGTAATTTGAAAAGAGCAGGCTAAATGGTAGCATTAGAAACTGTGCTGCTGGATAAGGGTTTGTAGTTAGGAACCTGTGACTAACACTCAGAGCTGTAGATCTTTAAAAATAAACACTATTTTAAAAAAGCAGTTATTGCAGTCATGCCCACTTCTGGAATACTAAGCTTGCTTTTTACTGTTTAACCTGGTTTTTTTTGGCGTGGATGTTTGTTTGTTTCTCTGGAGGACTTTCATTTTTACGCATATATTTTGTTTCATGCTTCCATTCCTTCATTTTGTATTCTGTGTAGCATGTGAACCTTCACTTAGGTGATGCAAGGAGATAAAGCACCTGCCTGTGACTAGCACTCTTGGAGGAAAACCACCTAGGTAGCCACTCTAGTTTCAAAAGTTCAGCCTGGAAATGTGTATGACCGGTAGCTGTGGGCGGGTTTGCTCCTGCCTGATGGGTCACACCTTGCTGAGTTTGGAGGAAGGATGGTAGTGGATAAGGGCAAGCAGTCTTTGCTGCAAGAACATTGTTTTCTTTACTTATAATGTGGAGTGTTGTAAACACTGGTATTGAAATCCATATGAAAAAATGTTCTTCCAATGCTTTAAGTTCATTGTTTTCAGCAAATTCTGTTTTTGAAAGTCCCCTATTGTGAAAATAGCTTATTTGTGTTTTAAGAGGTATCCAAGACCAGGTTGATGAGTAAAACATGAATGTCTCTGTCATGAGAAGTTTGGGAGGAGTGCAGTAGTGGTCTTTGCATTAGTGGCAGTCAAGTCTAGTTTGCATAAATTGTATTAAATTTCAAGATACGAGAATATTTTGCTGACTTACTGGGGGTTATTTTACAGAATTATGAATGTTGAACTTGGTTTTAACCTCTTCCTTGAAGTAAGTGCCCTGCTATGTCATTTGCCTGCTTAGACCAGCTCTGTAAAGAGCATTCTTCCGAATAGATTTTGATGTTCAAAGCAAAATCTTTCCTGAAAAAGGAAAATCCTACTGTTCAACATTGTTTACAGTTATCTGAAAGTAAGGGGAAATGAAACACTTTAGATTTTATTGCTTTCAGTGTTTTTGTGATGGTCTTGTTGGTATGACCTGAACATTTGCAGTAAAAGGCCTCATCTGGAATTCTTTATTTAGGCAAAAGAACCATTACCTCAGTGACATTTTGCTCAGAGTAGTGATAAAGCATTGGGCCTGAAATTACAAGATTTGAGAAATCAACATGGGCAAAGTATTTCCACTGAAAGGGGTTAGTTAGATAAAAGTGCCAAGCTCTGGACTGGATGTCTGTATAGGGAACAGGCTCAAGACTGAATATTCATGGAATAAGTATCGTTTCTCCAGTATTTTGTCAGTTTTTAATTCCTTGACATACACGTTGTCTGTGGATCCGTGTAATGGCCTAATGCCAATGCTGCTGAGCTACAAAGTTGTACCTGGAGTTGGTTATACAAATAAGTACCTCTCTAAATTTTGACTGTGAAAATGTGTACAATAAGAAGTTGTGGACCAAAGTACGAGATAAAACTTTGTAAACAAAAGGGACAAAGTGAGGGGAGCCTGTGTCAGCACATGAGTTTTCTATGGCTTAAAGTGAACCTACAGAGAGAATCTGTCATAGAGCTGGAAAAAGAGTAGATGGATTAGCTCATCTTTCCCACAGGATGGCATATTGTACACAGAGGATAAAATAGGTATTTAGATTGATTCAAACCATTTATTATCATGCTTTTCATATATTTAGTGCTAATTTTAAAGGTTCTGTATGGATCAGTGAGCTGAAAATGTGTCAGCCACCTCTCTGGAGGACGTGTGGATTCCAGTACCGTGTCTCAAGACGTTGACGTGTCATGTGGGCAAACATTGTTGAGCATCATGGCTTTCACTCAGGAGGGGAACATGCCAGATGTATTTAGATTTCTGAGGCTCTGAGAAGACTCAAAGACACTCAGTTACTTACCAAGCATCAGGATGTTTTTAACCGAGTCTTCTAATTTAACTTTTTTGGTCTGAAGCTATCGATGATTGCTGTATTTTGATATGGACTTGCTGCTTTTAAAAATATTATAGTTTTAATTCTGTATCAATCTCTCAGTGGCAGAATCTGTTCCTGAAGGCAGTCCACCTGAAAAAAAATCTATATTACTTTATCTAACAAAGCTTAAATATTTAATTTTTGCTTGCTGAATGACAGCTCATAGGGCTTATACGAAGCTCATACAGCTTAAATTGTTGTAATGGTAATTGTACTCAAGAAGCTTGGGGTTGCCTTTAAAGGCTTCAAATGCTAAGGAGTGAGGGCTTTTTACCTCTATAAAGTCTACTCTACCAGGGTTTAGAAGGACTGGGAGGAAAGAGGCAGAAATATGAACGTGCTAGCAGAGTGAAAGCAGAGTGCAGAAGTTTCCCATCTGGATGTTTGAATATTGCATGGGTTTGAGAACTGAGTTTCTGTCTGCTCTTTGTGTGCTGAAGTTCATGTCCGTTTTCAGTGGCTTACATGTTTGCAGAGTTATCACGGGCTGCCAACAACTGTGCTCCACTTGGTGTAGTGGGAATTATGTGTTATTCATCAAGAAAATGCAAGAGTTTGTGGGAATGCTCTGACACTAAACACTCCAATAGTTAATGATGATTTTTAAAAGGTATTGCTATGGGGATCCTCCTACTCCTGTTTGTGCATGTGCAGAGCCCTAGGACTGCTGTGGCAGCACTCAGGTTCTGCTGCAGTTCCTGAAGCATTAGTTAGCAACAGGGAAGCTCATCAGTGAAGTCACAGATTCTCTCGCAGTGCTGGGATCTGGCAGATGGGTTTAGGCCTTAAAGAATGTGAGGGTGAAGCCTGTGTTCAGGGTCACTATTAGACTTACCTCATTTTTGGCCATAGCTTTCTCTAAAGACTGACATGGACTGAGTTTAGGGGGGAGCTTTTTCTGCAGTGTAGGATGGACTACAAAAATAGTACTACAAAAGCACTATTTTATGGTAAAGAGGAGGTGTGCTTCCATAAATGTATGTGCCTTACTTAGGGCTTTCAGTTTTGTCTGTCTTTTTTAGTTTTTCTTTTAGTGGTCTATTAAGTTAAAGGTTCTTTCTTATGCTACTTCCCTACACGTTGATATTGGCAGGGCCTTTTAAAAATTGTGATTATTAGAAATAACATGGAAAAGTCTGAGTTGTCTCAGGGAAACAAAAGCTGGATGAGAGTATAAAAAACTCTTGGATTCTGAAACTTCGATTCATTGTCAAGTGTGTGTAGGTGACTGATGAGCGTCAGCATAGTCATCAACTTAATAGTCATTGCTAAGTGCCATACGTGGAATAGATCAGGCGTTTCACAATTTGTCAGTATTAAACCACTATTTTCTTTCTCCAGTGTAAAGCAAACTGAAATTTTACAGTATTGGAGGGTACATGTAGTACTCCATTAGCTTTGAAGTGATGCTATTAAATGGATTTATGACTTTTCCTGTAATGCCTAGCAAAAAAAGCTGTAGAAAAATATGAAACAGTGCCATAGCTGGTGTTTAATTTTGATGAGCATACAACCTCTTTAATTTACAGTTACTCTGTAAGAAAGTAACAAGACTTTTAGTCAGGCAAAGTGGGGGACTTTTTGGAGAGGGGAGTTTATACAAAGACAGGTAGTCAGGAGTCAGACTGCACTGCTCCAAACTTCAGTTTTAAGGACTCCAGCTTTAAAACTGTATTGAAAGCAGTGCTGGAAGATCTCTCCTAGTTTGTTTATTTTGCCTGTGGATCTCTCACTTTTTGCTTGCCCTTCTGACATTAGGAGTTTTAGCAGTGTCAGTGGCCGCCACATCAATCACAATGATGTGTTTTAGAACATCTTTGTTTCTGATTAGAAAACCTCTCCTGCCATTGTTTATCAGCACAAAATGAAACTGCGATTGCAACTGGGATGTGTCAAAGCCTAACAGCCGGGTGTTGCCATAGCAAAGGCGATGTTACATAAGCAGCCACTCTGCAAATAATTCATGCAGCCGAATTTTAAGCATAAAATCAGAATTCATTTCTAAATTTATGATCTTTTTAGGAGGGAGCTTTCCTAGATGAGGTCATCTCAGTCGCTACTGAAATTGATGTGCTTAGTTGTGAAGCTCTTTTAGCACTGCCCATTTACACCTTTATTTTGTTTGAACATATTGTTCTGTTTCTGAAACATCTGTTAGTTTAAATACGGCCTCACAATATGTTTTCTCAAGTGGTTTTTTGCAACTGTTCGGTAAAGCTCTGTAATTTGATCTTATTCAAATTTATTTGCACAATGCAATATTAAACCAAGCAATTTACAAATGCCTCTTCTGGTTAAGGGGTGTCAAGAATTTTGCAAGGCAGCAGTATAAACCAGATCACTTTCCAGATGAGAGGATTGAAATATATATACACAGATATATTTTTAGAGTCTTTGCAAGTAGTTGTCTTTAAGCACTCCAACAATAATAACCCAGGCAGTTTTATCTTCTAAGCCCCAAATTGGCAAATGGGCTAGTCTTTTTGTCGGATCTGCAGAAGTGTAGATAACCATTTAATCTCAGTTAAGTTGCTGTAGCTTTTGATTATACGGTATTTCCCAGAGTCAAGTAGTAATATTTGTTACCATTTTCCAGAGGAATAAGGAGAAGCTGTTTTCTGAGAAATTTCTCCCTATATAGGCTTGTATTCAAAGGTATGCAACAAAGAGAAAAAGCTCATTCTTCAAGGCTCCCATTCTGTGTAACTGCTGTTTTTTTCCAAGAAGTTACCATATCCTCATTAAATCATAACTGCACTGAGGATCACCTGTAGCAAGCACTTACCTTCATCAGAATAACAACTTTAGATTTTTAGATTCAAATAAAGCAAAATTGTGCTGCTTTTACACTTACTGCTTAAATTATTTACTTAATGAATACTTTAAACCTTCACTTTATAAGCTGAATAGTTACCAAGACAAATGCTGAAGAATAAGAGTTCCCAAATACCTTGTTAAAATACCCTGTCTGGAAACACTGTGCTGGGAAATTCTGAAAGGCCACATTTTCTTTACTCATCTCTTCCAGCTTTTCAAATACATCTGCTTTCTCTAAAAAGATGAAGTAAGGAGATGGAGATGAGTTGTATTTTTTCAGAAGAAAAATTTTGGGAGCTCAGTATTAGGCTCATAAGAATTCTACTGCCATGTGAACCTGCTCAGAGCACTGTCAATTTCTTGTTGTGAGACAGGTCTAGCAGGGCAGTTCCTCTTCAATTTAAAGTAGCTGACTGTCCAAGAGCAAGCATCTGCTGCTCTCTGTGATGTTCCTTTCCTGCAGTTGAAGGATGAAGGGCTGGAAGACGCTGATCCATGGGTCTGGGGCAGCCAAGATGGCTGGGATGCTTAATGCACATCCACTCATTTACACATTTTTGCCCTCCCTGTGTATGAGATTTAGCAGGTATCTGGGAGACAAAATAAATTTTTCCTTGAGGTTTTCAGTGCAGGCATTTTTCTTATGCAAAGCGAGTCCAGGACTGTCTATAGCAAGTCATTTTATAGTACTGGAGGCTTAAAAATCTACCCCATTTTGTGCTACTTATCTGCCAAATAGTATTATCTTGAAGAAAATAGCTGTGGATGTCATCTTGTAGGATGTTTGGCATTTCCAGCTTATCCTTTAAGTAGAAATTTAGGGCACTTGGTACCTCAGATGAAGTGGCTAGAACAGTAATTTCAAAGTGTTTGGCCTTACATGATTAACATCTGCTACAGTACCATATGGTGTGAATTTCCAAGTAAACTATTAATTAGTATTGGAGTGCACCAGAGTAAGCCTTAATTAAACTATATTCAGCTGAAGTGTATTATTTTAATATAGTCAGATGCAAAATGCTGTGCTTTTGTATTGATACCTTTGGTCTGTTGTGTGAAGAAGAGGGAAAAATGTTGATGAGAATTATTTGAGCCTTTAAATTGATGATTCAAGTAGCTTTTAAAGTAAATGGTTTAGGACTTGCATCAGCCTCAAGCATCCATTGATTTAAGTGGAACAGGGTCTATATTTGGTGATGTTAAATTGTGCTTTGTGAATGCTGTGGTGACTCCTTTGCTAGGATTTTACTGATGTGGGTGGTCAGAGGGTGTCCAGCTGAGCTGCATGAGCCATTTTCACAGAGCTTCAGATATTGCTGATGGGGCCCTGCCTGTGCCACTTGGTCTAATACCACAGGTGGAATGATACCTTCCTGTGTGAGCTGGCCAAAATAGTCTGGAGGAGTGTTGGGGTGGCAGCTAAGGTTGTCCATGAGCGTGGGTAATGCTGGGGCCTCTCCTTGGCATCTTGTGTTTGGAAGGATGAACATACCCATGTAGAAAGCTGAGCAGCTGTCAGGCTCACCTCTAAAGGGCCCTTTCCTCCCACAGGGAATGATTGTCAGCTGTAAGAAGTTGATAACATTACTGGTTTTGTCAAAGTGTAGAATTTATTTTTAGTTTGGCCAGATCCACCAGTAGCCAGTAGCTACAGCTATAAATGACCTATTTTAAAATAGGTATTTTTTCCCTGTTTTGTCCTGCTTCTTTCTCTTCTTTCTCTCTTGATAATCTTCACATCAGTAAGAAGGTGAAGAAAACCTTCCTCTGCATATTGAGGCCAGATAAATATAGGAAACATGTACCGGTGTTGTCTGAGTAATTCACTAGATGGCATTCTTCCCTCTGAGTCAACACTGAAACCCTTCATGGGAATGTCAAGAGAATTTAGTCATTTTACTGAGATGCCAACCTGAAATCTTGACCAGGTGTGGTTGCTGAAGGCTTGCTGGCATCCTTCATAGCAGTGGGAGAGTTAGCTCTAGCATGCTAATTCAGTTCCATGTTAATAATTAAAATCCTTGTAACTGGATTCACCTTCTCGATATCCATTACTGACATGCGCCTGCGTTACTTTCTTTAATTGCTTTGTAGTTTTGTTGGTTGCTTTTGTGTAGTTGATAGTTTGATGTGCAAGGTACAGTGCTGTTGTTGTCCTTGTTTTGTTTCAGGTTTTTCTGTTTGAAGAAATACTGGTGGAGGGATCTGTTGAATACAAAGTAGAAGTTGCTCTCAAAAAAAACCCCACCAAAAACCAAACAAACCAACCAAAAAAACCCAACCAAACAAAAACCCAACAAAAAAAACCCGCTTAGGTTGTGCACACTCAACTGTTGTGAACCTGTACTTGTCCTGCTTTGTGTACACCTTTTGAAGACCAAACAAGTGTTTGCTTAGTTTGAGTGAAGTGTGACTGGAGACTTTTTTGTGAGCTATCCAAAAAGTAGCTTCTTGAGTGTTTGGCATTGGCTGACTTCTGGCTGCCTTGTTTATTGTTGCTTTATCATCATGGATAGAACCCTGTGTCCTGAGTTTCCATTTCTTTTCAGAGATCAAGAATGGCCCTTTTTGGTAGACTTTGTTTTATTAGAGCTAATACAAAAAGAATCCAAACCAAGTTAGTGTGTTTTTATTTTGGTAGTCCACTTCTACTTGTTTCCAAAATTTTCTGTGAATGCAGGATGACAGAGTGGTCCTTACTGCTTTTCAAGAGGTGTCAGTTATTTCAAATGTTGCGGTCTTCAAATATTTTCAAATAAAAGTATACGCTAGTTTAACCTAGAATGTGGAGGCTCAATGTTTCTTAAATTTCTTTTAATGTTTTTTGATGTAATGTTGAGTGTTGTGCCCCACAAGTCCTCTTGAAAATGCCAGCAGTCTCTGATTTCACTGTTGGATACTGGACTTCAAAAGCAGATGTAGTTTTTGTTACTTCAGTCATTATTTCATTGTATGCTTTAAACTTTGCGGATCTTAGCTGTTTAATGCAGTCGTGGGTCAAAAGCCTATTTCTGGAATCCTGATAACTGAGTCCAGGAGCACAGTGCAGTGTGAATAATTTGTCATGCTCTGCATGTGGATTTGACAGAGGTTCAGTCTGGAAGTGTAATTGCACATGAAAAAATTCCATGGTAGTGTCAATCTGAACATTTGAAGGACATAGGACAGATTATCATTAGAAAAATAAGACAGGTCTATGACAGGACTCCTCGAGAGCAGGCAAACTCATTTTTGAGAAGGACTGGATAGTTCATAGCCTTCAAAGGACTGTTTTAGTTATGAGTGCTTTAGCGAACTTCATTACTGGGAGAGCATTTGAATGTCTAATGAGCTATGGTGAAGCTACTGTTTGCAACTACAGAAAGTATAATGATGTATATGTAATCATGAAGCTTCTCTATTTCCTGTGGTTACCATGTTGTCTTGTTGGTTTGGTAGGAATTTTTTGGATGCCTTTTTTGTTGTTGTGTTTTTTGTTGTTTTTTATTTTCTTTTATGAATTGGTTTTGGTGTTCTTGATAACTATGTTGGCTTGAATAAGACAGCTGAAGAGTAGTGGCATTGAAGGAGTGGTAGCCATCTCACAGAATCATAGAATTGTTGGGGTTGGAAGGGACCTCTGGGGATAATCCTGTCCAACCCCCCTGCCAAGGCAGGGTCACCTGGAGCAGGTGACACAGGCATGTGTCCATGTGGGCTTTGAATATCTCCAGAGAGGGAGACTCCACAACCTCCCTGGGCAGCCTGTTTCAGTGCTCTGCCACCCTCAGTGTAAAGAAGTTCTTCCTCTTGTTGAGGTGGAACTTCCTGTGTTTTAGTTTATTGTATTGCTTCTTGTCCGGTTGCTGGGCCCCATTGAAAACAGTCGGGCCCCATTGAAAACAGTCTGGCACCATTTTCTTGGCTCCCATCTCCCTTATGGAAATGTCAGTATTTGAAAATGGTTCTAACGGTTTACCAATCCAAGGTGTTGGGAAGAACCAAAATAAGATAAAATCACTTTTCTATGACAATGCATCCCAGGTACTAGATAGTGTTTGGTAGATGAACAAAAGATTAAATCTGTTGCAGAGGTCTAAAGTTAGTTTCTCTTCAGTTACTAAAAGTTGCCAAGGAGCTCACCATATTTTGGTTGATCTGTCTTAGACAGTAAAACCCTTTCCTGTTATTTATTTGGGCATCATCTAGTTTCTCTCTTGCATCCTATCTGTTGTTGCTCAGCTCACTGTAAGCTGTGCTGAACTGTCCAATTACAAACTGAAGGTAACTAATGCTGATGAGCTATGAATGACTAAACCTGAACAGACTGGGCAATTAATGCCTGCCTCTGTTTGCTGCCTCTGTTAGGGTTTCATGGGTTTTCCTGACACTGTTGCCTTCCAAAGTGGAGTGCAGTGATGTGCTGTAGGTGGCCGCCTGGGCATCCAAATGCTGTGGCTGTGGGACAGAGGGTTGAGGCTGCTGAACAGCATGTCCTGAATGTTTTTTACCTCTGCAGATCTGAGCAAAGTCCTCTTTATAGGAATGAGTGCTTTGTTTAATAGAATAACTGAAAATAGAACTTCAATATGTGACAGGTCCTTTCAAAAACCCAAAAATTAATTAAAGTTTGTTTTCTAGTTCTGAAGAAGGTAGAGCTGAATATGAACTTTGCTGCCCAGTCCGTTATTAAAAAAATATTTGAAAGACCTTTACTTTGCAAAACGTTTGTTTTTCAGTTGACAATATGTTGTAGGCTGTGGTGGGAATGGTGACATTTTAGATTCAAAGGGAAAATGAACGTCTTATAACTCTTCATCTGTGCATGTACGAAGTCAGGCAGGATTAAATAAGGCTTAGAAACTGTAATATTGTCATTTCATTAGATTTTCTTGCTTTGTGTTCAGCAGTGTGGTGTAGGTAATTGACCTGTGTTTATTCCAGTAATTAAAATTGTAAACCATAAGCCTTTACCCTCTTGTTTTGTGCTCTCAAATAATACGAGTTTTCTGCAGAATACTGTTTTGATAAATCTTACTAAATCAAACTTCAGAAATTACAATGAGACCTCTGAAGGCAAAGATTGATGTGTGTTGGGGTTTAGTCTCAATCAATGGTAAAATTGTTTTAAAAATTACAAATGTATCCAGTTTTCTTTTGATAGAGTTTTTGAAAGCATTATAGCAGGTCACAAACGTGTAACTCAAAGTTTTTGAGTTCAAAGTATCTCACTAATGTCAAGTGTTAGGGCTGTACTCACTAGAAGGAAAGTGGCTTCCAGATTACAGTAATTCAGAAATGGGCAAATAGAAGTAGCTTTTTGGTGGTATGATTTTGATATTTAAATCTCAAGACGTAATTTTTAAATTTTTGTTTTTTCTTGTTGGTTTTTTTTTTGTTGTTGTTGTTTGTTACTCACTATTTTAAGATTTTTTTTGTCACTGTGGAACCACTCAAAATAATAAATAGTTTAATGGTGAAATTATGCCATGACTGTTGAGAAGAAAAAAACCTTTTAGCTTCTGTAGAAGAACACACCCTTCTTGAGTGGAATCAAGCACGCTAAGAACAATTGACTTGAACTTTCGATGAGCTCTTAAATATGCTTCTTTTAAAGTTATTAGCATATGACAGATGGGGAGTAAGCTAGCTAGGAGTTCAGAGAGGTCAGATACGGTCAGCTATAAAGAATTGTCTGCCTGATTGGTTTTTTGGGATTTTTTTTTTACCCTTTTTTCCCCTTCCCTTAATGACTTTTTGCTGTGACATATGTGACTTAATACTTGAGTTTGCTCTGTGTACTCTAATCCAATTGCTTTGTTTAGTCAAATGAATGTTTTTTGTTTTGTTCTGTATTTTAGCTATTGGTTTTTGCATTAAATGTGCATATTTAATTAGGATATGTTATTAAAGATTAGATTCTCACAATGGGATGTGTGCCAGCTCATGAAATGAAGTCATGCTTGTCAGGAGATAGTAAATAATAAGCTTAGGAAGGTTTAAAAGATGTGTCTTGCAAAACATTAGCCCCTATAAAGAGTGCAAAGCGGCAACAGCACATAAATATCAATTGTTTTTCTCCAGTGGATCTGTTTGAATATGAGTTTTCTTAATTTGAATTAAATTTTCTTATACCAGTTAAATGAAACAAGTGAGAAGGGATGTTTGTCTTTTTAGAAACCAGTTTCCCATCCCAGAACAACAGCTTATTTTGAATTGAAGGGGAACAATCCAGCATTCATGCAATATCTTGTAATCTCTGTTCAGAAAACCACTTTAAGAAATAAGAAAATGCTGTCCAGTAAATCCCCATTTAGCTGCAAGGATGCATCTTGGATTCCCAGCTTTGCTTCCAGGGCTGTCTATATTTTGTTCTTCATTTTACCCAGAATCTTTTAATAATTGTGGGTGCAAGGGCTGGGAACTTAAGGTTCCCTGTGCTCTTAATTGCCTTGAGCATCCTGGCTGGTGTGCCCAGAGTGGCCCTGGCAACAACAGGATCTGGAGGCAAGGATGTGTCTGTCTCCATCCTAATTCGATCAGACAAAACTGCCTGCAATCATGCCCTGTGATCTTAAATTCAGGCATCTAATTTCTGTCTTCAAGTGCCTGAGTCGCTCTCCTTGGGCCTGGGCACACTAAGTCTTCTGCTAATAACATATGCAGTGGGCTTTCCGTTGATGTTTTTGATGTTTTCCCTGGTGCTTTTATGAAAAGGAACAGCTGGCACAGCCCTTCTTTGGGGTGCACCTCCAGCCCCAAGCAGGGGGGAAAATGGGAACCTTATGTTGGAATGCGGTTGTATAATGTGTAAAGTTCCTTAAGTGGAGAGAAGAAGAAAGGTCTACTGTGCATACACACATATTCTTAGTCACTTTTTTTTTTTTTACATTATAAAATAATGTATACCCAATGTGCTGTGGGTACCATGCTACCATTTTTGGCCCACACACAGTCAATACTGGAGGGCCTTAAATATCCTACAGTTAATTTTGCAAGAAACTCTTACCCCAAGTGTCTGAACAAAATTACAGAAAATGGTTCTTATTACTGCTGAATTTTTTTCTCTGTGCTGCTGGACCCCTTTTATTACTGGCATTTCTGGGAAGTTACCAGTATTGCAGTAGCAGGAGGAGGGGCTGCTCATCACCTGCTACGTGGGTGATGCTACTGTGGCTCCTCCTTGTTACAGGGGAGGAAGAAGGTTTAGTGTCTCATCTCATCTTCAGTTTCGGTGCACTGAAGCATTTCTAACTCACTGTCTGCTTTTTTTAATGAAAGAAATTTGTCTTGCAACAGCTTTGTATGCCCAGCTAATTAAAACCATTGTTATATTACTTGCCATGTATCCTGTTTGTTAGGCAGAAATTGTTTGCACTTTGACAGATTCATTTCTTGTTGATGTTAGTTTTGTAGGATGCTGCTGTCTCGGACTTGTATAACTTAGAAATAATAAGGCATTTGAAATACTGTCAAATACAAAGTTTTGTTAATCATTAACACAGAAAACATTTTCAGTCTTGTTTAGCTTCATAAAATACAGTTTGTTCTGCCTGTGTGAATGCCTCTGCCTTATGTGGAGACTAAGTTGAGTGGCCTTTATTATGACACATGAAGTTTGGGAATGGCTCTTAAATAAAGAATGGTTACAATGTCATAATCTTTTCCTAGTAACCTCTTTAAAAGGAAAAATGCTCTTTTTTAGTGAAGAGAAAGGATTGTTCTTTCTTGGACACTCAGTGGTGGCCGATGTCTTTCAAATTAGTTGAGGCTTTGTATGTTTGTTTGGTGGTATACTCATTGCAGGGGTCTGATTTCTTCCACACAAATCTGCATGTGCACAGGTGGGACTCGAAGACTGCTGTGCTGCCTGTCATTCCTGATTTGAGACCTGGAGATCTGAGGAGCTTCATCCACCTGGGAAGCTGCATCAGCTGCTATGACTGAGCCACCTCCTAAACAAACCATACTTCTCCTCCCATCTTTTGCCAAAAGCTGTGGGGTGGATTGACGATTAACGGCCTCATTATTTTTGTTCCTGCTGTCAAGCAGTCCCTTGAAAAAGTCTTCGGTAGTCATGATGATGCAGATTTTGTAGCACACTGAAAAGTAAAACAAGTCATTATTAGTCGCTTAAAATTTCACAAATGAGGTTTCTATTCAGTTTATTGTTGACTGAACAAGTTGGATTATTTTTGTAAGTACAGGAGTCTTAAAAATGAAGATTAACCACCCCCACCTGTCCAAAAGTAAGAGGTGGGGAGGGCTTAAGTAAGCACCTCTCTTCATCCCTGAATAAAGAGGATGTTGCAGACTGAATGGCACCAGACAAGGTGAAGTAAATAATTTGTAGGTTATTTGGAGGAAGAGATCTGGACACCCAATGGTAATTGCTCACATTTTTGGCTGATCAGTAGAAGCCATCACATTTTGCCACCTGGTTCACCATTTTTCTGACTGAATGTAGGAGAGAAGAGACTGTTTGTAATTCATAACCCAGTATGTTGGAGGAGGCCTGGTGCCAGAAACCAACTGAATGGGTGCCTCTTGTCTTGGGGTCTGTAAAATGTAGGCCCTGTATAACTTAGATTGTCATATGTTAAAAGAGAGAGGCAATGTATGAACAGACAAAAGAAAAGGTACTGCAAATTTTGTTTTATATAGAATATCTGATTATTTTAAGCAACAGGAAACGCTTCAGTATGAAATTCCTGCCTGGCATAACTTGTAGGTCCGCTTTGATCTTGCACAGCACATATTACTGTTACATTGACCAGTGAGACACTGGAGAACAAATTTGTGTTGATGGAAAATGAACCAAAGAATACCACCAAAACCTAGTTCAGAAGTGCCTTGAAGCATTATGAGAAATATCAGAGCTGTGACAAAATATTGGTACATGGTGTTGCAGTGGCTGTGGGCTGAATCTGCATCCTCTTTATTCCATGGGCAGGTGGGGCTTCTGTACATACTGCCCAGTAAGTCCCCAGTTATGAGTTGGGCCATAGTAGGATTTCAAGGATTTTTAGAAGTGCTCTAAAGAGAAGTGTGCCAGATAATTTGGTGAGTCTGTACAGTATGTTCATGTGTTAAAAGAAGCGCAAAATATCAGCTGAGGTTGTCAAGAGTACTCATTATTAATAATGATAGTAAATGCTGACATTCTGGTAAGCTCTAGCTGTTATTTGCACCAGTATTTGAGATGTTTTTTAAAGCACTATTTTAAAGGGTATTTATGGACTTTCTCAAGGAAAATTTGAAATGACGTTATCTTAGAGTTTGAGACTAAACTGTTTCTGAGTTTGCATGAAAGAAATGATGATATTAAGATATCAATACTAGCAGGAAAAGCATCATGACATAGAAATTACAGAAAACCAAGAGTAACTAATGCAACATGTCTTGTATAAACAATACACTAATTTTCTTGTTTTATTTCCTAGTGGTAAAATATGATGACAAATTCTTACGGCATTTACCGTAGACCAAAGGTGGATTACAGGGAAGAGGAGGTGGAGATGCTTTCATACTTTAGGTGGAGGGACTAAAAGAAGGTCCTTCTGGGTCTCTCTTTGGCATTATTGGTGTGGGCACTGAGCTATTGATGTGGGGGCAAGGTGAGGGTAGCAGCAGAGTCACTGCTGGAGGTGGCTCTGGTGCTGAGTGGGGCATCTCTTGCCATAGCCCTGAGCCTCCCTGCAGCGTTCCTGGGTTATTGATGTGCTCACCAGGGGGAAATAGCCAGGCACCTGAGACAGGCCTGAGTGCGAAGAAAGGGAGAGATGAAGTTTTACAGTTAACAAAGAGAATTCTTTCAGGTTGGTTGATCTGTAGAAGGCGGGGGAGGGTGGTGGTGGTAATATTGTGCTTTTAATTAGCGTTGGGTTCTGAAATTGGTGACTACCCTTGGACTGTGTGGGGCAGGGGGAAGTGAGAGCCTTGTCAGGGGGTAGGCACGAGCCCAGACACCTGGTTAGACAGGTGGAAGACAGTCCTAAAAGGAGTCACTCTGTGTCACCAGGTCTGCAGTGTTCTGATTCTGACTCAAGCAAAGCAAGAGTCAAGTTTATTCATCGCTCCACTGTGTAGTGAGAAGCTCTGTAACAACTGACAGTTGTTATGTTTTGAACACTCATTAGCACTTCAGATTAGCTATTAAAGGACATGAAACGTTTAATCACCATGTCTTTTGTTGTTAGCAGTAGTCACTAGTGGAATGCTTTTAAAAATTGCAATTAAGTGAAAAAATTGTACTTTAGCAATTTTACTTGGGATGCAGCAGTTTCAGTCATCGAGATTACTGCCCTGAGGAAACTACATTTTCTTCTCCCTTAAATAATGTTTTTAAACGCTTGAAATAGTAGCATAATAATTCTACATGTCATGTAGAAGATCCCCTTTTACTGCCTCTATATGTTTGGGCATTTCTAGTATGTGTGGTGCAAAGGTGGAACTTTTAGTCATGATTGAAACTGCTGATTTCTCATCTTCTAAACTCTGCTATTTAATGAAATGTAAGTGTGATACAGCAGTTTTCTGTAGCAGTGACACATTCATTGAATTGCTTTTCTCTTCCCTAGTACTAGTTAGCACTTAAAAAAGCTATTTGGAATAGGCTTCTGACTAAGTTTAAAAAGAAGCTCTCTTAATTATAGATTAAAGGAAAATTTATAAGCCTCAGAAATCCTCAAAATACTGAAGCACAGTCTTTTATAATGTTTTCAGCTTGATATTCAAAAAGTTCCAGTAAAATAAAACAGCTAATTCTTTCAGGGGTCCATAATTACAGGACCTATTTTTTAAACTGAGATCTGTTCCTTTGCACAAAATCAGCATTTAATCAAAATAATTTTCATATAACTACTTGTGTTCTAGAAGTATAGAATATGTAAAAGATAAAAACAAGCATCCATTTTTAATAGTATGTTCCAGGGAACTCAGAAGGGAATGCTATGGAAAATACCAGTAAAACTTTGCTAATCAACCCCTGTCCTTCCCTTTCCTCTTCTAAATAGCCAAGATCTGTCCCAAGCTGTGTCAGGAGATGTCTTCACCAGGAATGTGATGACTGTGATGACTTCTGCCAGCTGTGCTTCTCAGGAGCCTGCAGCCAGCTCTGTACCTAGCAGTGTGCGGCAAGGCCTGCCATGGCATCCCATCCCGAGGGCAGTGGAGGAGGCAGCTGAAAGGCTGAGTGAAAGCGAGAGGATGGGGCTTCTCCCCCGGTTCCCAGGGCACTGGGTGGCTGTGTGGCATGGGGGGGCTCTGAGCAGAGGTCAGGCAGCATTTGGGTAGAGACAGGGCCTGGTCACACTGAAGCCTTCCCCAGGTGGAGTGGATGCAGTGAGGGACTCAAGGTATCCACACTGCAGGGCACAGACAGGCGAGGAAGAGCAGTGGGTTTGTACAGGGAATTTGGGGATGAGGTAGACGTGACTCTTGTGGATGTTCCTGCTTGCACTGATAAATTGGGACTGGGCTGAGACATTGTTTTTTTCTCTTTGCCTCAGCCGCACATGGAGAAAGACAGTGAGTGGACTGCAGGTGACGACTGCTGCCCCAAGTCAAAGATCTTGGGAAGAACAGAGATGCAGGAGAAATAGACTTTTTTCCCTGTAAATGCTGAATGGTAAAGTTTACTTGTGAAACTATGAAAAATAACCCCTTGTTATGTTTTTCCTGCATGCCAATGGGGTATATTTTTCTGTTGGCATTTAGAGGATGCTGAGTCATGAGGACTGAGTTTGCAGAAGAAAATCATATCCTCTCTGGAGCTTAGCTTCCTTCATTCAGACAGGAAAAACAACCTCTTTGCGCAGGTTTGGCTGAAGTGCAACCTTGGTGGTAAGAAGTGGGGATGGTGAAATTGGAGAGTAAGATGCAAACATGAAAAGGTCAGTTATTACTAGAAATAAATATACTTTTGTGGGCTTGACAATACAGAAAACATTTCTTGCAGAAGGGAAGAAGGATTGTATATATTGCACAGCTTGTAGAATCCTAAAAATACGTTTATCCTTAGCAAAGCATCTGAAGGTGTCAGAAACCATAAGATGTTACAAGTACCTCACAAGAAGACATCTGGGGCCCTGATTCTTGAGATTTCAGTGCAGCTTTGGGCTGGAGAGCTTTTTCCTGTAGACAATATGGTAGGATTTGAAATTCTCTGAAGAGATGAGATGAAATCCTTGAAATTTGATTATCAGCTGCTAATGTTCAAAACACTTGCAGATTTTTTTTTTTCTAGTACATTCTGTATGTATTCTATTCTAACATCTATTCTAATACATTCTGTTTTTCCATTCTATAACATGGAAAATTCTTGAAGACCAACTTAATAAAAAGTTAGAATTAAATTATTTTGCCAGTATTAAAGCTAAAATGAAGGAAAAAGTCATTAGGCCTTATGGTTGTATAAAACTGTATCAGAATTAATTTTGGAATATATTCCATAATTTAACACTGTCTAGTAAAGTGTGTTTAATGGCAAAGCTTTTTAAAAATATCTCCAAATGCTGATGCTTTTGAGTTCACAATATTCTAAGGTAATGGCATTATTTTCTGAGAGAAACAGTAAAAGACACACTTAGTCTGAGATATATATATATATATCCCTTCAGTAATATCAAATTATTAGGACATGAGCAGCTCCACAACTTTCTGCTAGAACTAAAGCTTCATCACCTAAGAAGATGTGCAAGCTCACACTTACATAAAACGTTAGTGTGATCTGCTTTAGTTTTGGTAGGAGTATTCACTGTCTTGAAGTTAAAATCATGGATAGTCTCAGAAATGAGGCCCATATTTGAGAAGGACAGTGTAGCTGTGGTACATAGACCTTGAAAAACTTACTCTCGGGATTTTCTGATTTTGACTTTTTTATTTCTGCAACTTTAATACTGCATTTGTGCTAGCATCTAACATTCAATTTGCACACAGTTGTTCCTTAGTTATTTTATTGAGGGTGGTATGTTTCTGGGTTACCAGTAGCTGTGAAAATAATGGAATAATGAATAGTCCTGTAAAACTACTTGTGTACTGGCAGAGGACCTCTGTTTTATCTGGGATGAAAGGTTTACTTTCTGGGAAGCTGAAAAAAGCATTTGTTGTTTTTTATGCCTGTACCCTCATAAACTTTTTCTAGTTGTTCTCATCCAAGGCATTTTAAAAACATTGCTTTTTCATTGCTTTTTAAAAATTGCTTTTAATTGTTTTAAACCATTTAGGCATTCACAGAGTGGTTTTTTTTCCTCAAGATGGGAATAGACTTTGAGACGATTTAGAAAATGCAGTTGCTACCAGCTGTCTCAGATACACATTTAAAACTTGCTAACTTACTTGGTAAAATTCTTTCAAAACTCAAGAATTTTAGGATCTAATGATTTAAGTTGGGCTGTGAAAGCCTCTAATCCTCTGTGTCCAAACTAGCCTTCCTCATCCTGTGCACAGAAAGAAGAGGAGAGACATTTTGGGATGGAATTCAATAGCATCAGGCCAAATACTGAAAGATTGTTTGCACAGCTGTGTCTAAGCGGTGACCAAACTGTTAAACAACCTAGTGGGGAGAAAATGAGTAGAAACTCTTGTTGGCCAGAGGAATGAGTTTCCTGGGCAGTGCTCAGGACGTTATGAAGTCATTGCACATGCTGGGTTAAGGCTTTTACCCATATTTTCCTCTCATGCTTGGGAATACTTCATGCTTCGCTTTTTCATGATAATGTAATTGGCTTAAAGCATCTGAACAAAATTCTCTGCTGACGAATGATGCACTATAGTGTACTTACCTTTAACTTCAGTTAGGGAACCTTTCCCTGCCAGTAAACTGATTCACTGATGTGAGAGGAGACAGTGCATGTGTATCTGTCTTGCTTCCTTGCAAATTGTAGATTATGAAACTGGACTACTGAGCAATAATTTAATCAGTGGCATCAGAAGAGCATTAAGCTCCATTAAATGTTGGGTCACCATCAATGTCAGATGAGTATTAAATTATGGCTTGCAACTTAGTAATACTCATCCAAAAACACAGTGCTTCGGTTCTTGGCAAGCATAGAACAGTTTATTATGAAACAGATGCTTCAGAGCTTAACATATGACTGAAGTGTCAAGTTGTGTCAGAGAAGATGGTCCCAGCAGTAATGTGGCGCTCAGACTTTGTGAGATACAAATCACTCCCTACCTCAACGATGTGGGTTAAAATTATTTCATTAACAGCATCCCCTGTTGAATGGTTGGACGTCAAAGCACTGCTCTGCCTGCCAAAGACTGGCTTATATAATTCTGCCTGCAAATGGTGGTGGTGCAGTTCTCCTGACAAGGAGGGAGGATCCCTACAGGCTGCTCACAGTTTGAATTTTTAGGTAGAACAAACACAATTTTCTCTCAGGTTGTAGCACACCACAACATTGCCAGCTTGGAATTGGGAAGATGTCTTTGATATCTGTATTGCTAGTCATGGATTTTCCAAGTGCAATCAGTGAAGTGCTTTGAGGCTCTTGTCAGTCTGCTGTACAGCTCCTGCCACTTAGGAAAGCTGCGTTCTGCAGGAGATGCTGACCTGTGCAGGGAGAGAGAAGGATGAAAAACACATGCTTGGATAAATTGTTTTTCCCATTCCTATTTGGGTGCAAAGATTACAGGGAGGAGCTAAAGAAAAGAGGGAGTGGGTTGGGCTGGGAGAGTAACAGATGTGCTGAAGAGAATTTTTGCTGGTGATGGTGCTGGGAAAGGAATAAATGAGTGATGCTGATACCAGTAGAGCTTACCTGGTCTTTATGCAGCCTCTAGCTTGGTGGTAAGATGGGTTCTCCAAATAGGAATCCTAACAGGATCTCTGTACCCATCTGCTGAAGATGGTGCTTAGGGTTCTTGCAAAAGTCTTGCGTGTGGTTAAGATTTTCTTATCTGATGGTAGGTAACCACAAGTTGGCCACATGGTCTTATGGGCACAACATTGTGGCAGGATATTTAAAGGAGTGTTACAGTTTTTTGTTTATTAAGGATTGCATCACTGGTGCGCCACTGATGTTGCTAACTGATTTCTTGCTGCTGTGCAGAAACCATGATATTTTTTTGTGGTAGTGGGCTGCAGATGAAAATGCTGCAGTTTCAGCTGAAAACAGGACAGCCAGCTAGAAGGCAGTGGTCTTCAGGGATGAGTCCTATTAATTGGTTGCAGGAAAGGCTGCCTGAGGTGATGGAGCAGTACATTGCAAAACCACTCCAGTCAAAAGTCTCCAGAGAGTCCTTCTGCCTGTAGTTTTCACCCTAACATTTGGGGTTCATTTGCTTGTTAAACAGTACTGTCTGAAAAATCTGCATGTCCTGTGTTTTTCTTTTTAAAACTATACCAATGACTTGTTGAAATTTTGATAGTAGCTATTAATATAAAGCATCAGATATTCTTTCAATTTTCTACTTGTCTGCCTATTACAGTTCTGAAGCTGGCTATTATGCAGAGAACCAACTCGGAAGGGAATTTCATCAGAGCAGAACCTGTCATAAGGAGAATTGCACCTTATGTATATAGGCATTAGAATTGTCGTTTCCTCTTTACCAGAGCTTAACTTCACGCATGCTTTATTATTAAAAGCCCTGTTATTTCTGAAATAGTTCATGTTAGGAAAGCTGTTCTAAAAGAACTAAAAGTTCTAAGGTATTACTGTTTATTATAGGGGGGTGTGAAGTATAACACAAGCACTAGGATGCATTTGATGAAGTGCAAGATCAGAATACAGCTGATAGATACATGGTTGGGATTTGGAAATGGTGGTGAAATTTCGTGGTTCATAGCTTAGAGAAACACAGATTTTATGTTTCATACTTGGAAATAAAGATGTCCTCTGTTTTTCAAAAGAAACCCCACTCTAGGTCTTACTCGGAATGTTATTTTTTAGTGAGCCCAAAGGAGTTTGTGGCAGGCAACAGGGACAGTCATTTCTTTCAGTTGTTAGCAACAAGTAGGAAGACATACAAAGTCAGCCAGAACTAATATCAAAATAGTAATTATTAATTCATTCATGCTTTACAAGTACTTGAAATTATATCTGTCCAACCTTATGTTTCAGGTATATTTTAAAGGCTAAATATGGAATAAGGAATTTCTCATGCACTAGAAAAATTAATATGTGTAAAAAGTCCTATTAAACTCAGCAGAGTGAAAATTCAGGTATTTTCTTTCACCGGTTTGTTTTTTTCTTTCTTTGATTTTTTATTTTCCTGGCTTTTGATTAGGTATGGATGAGATGCTAACAAAACGTAGGATTTTTATACTCTTGTCTTATCACTTTTCAATATAAATAATGCTTAAATGGGTAGGAGATAATGGAGCAAGACCAGGACGTATACTACAGTTGGCTATATCCAGCTAGCACAGGAAATGCTAAACAGCACTTAGCATAAACCTCCTGCTGATATCCTGTGGAAATGAGCAGGAATATCTGTAATCGGTGCACTTTATTTCATGCTGAATTACATCAGTGGTAAAATTCCACCTGGGTGGTTTTTTTGTGTGGTTTTTTTTTTTTTTTTTTTTTTTTTTTTTTTTTTTTTTTTTTTTTTTTTTTTTTTTTTTTTTTTTTTTTTTTTTTTTTTTTTTNNNNTTTTTTTTGTTTTGTTTTTTTCCTTTTTTTTTTTTCTTTTTATCTCATAAGCTATGGCAGCAATAAACTAGAGCTGCAGTTGAACCTGAGCTTTGGTTGTTTCCCGTGTGCCTTCCACGTGCCTTGGGGGCAAGGCTGTTTGTCAGTACAGCTAAGGGAAATGCAGGAGAACATCACTGTACCGTGTGTTGCTGTCTGGAGGGCTCTGTACGGGTAGGGCTCTGTGGCAGTTTTCTCTGATGTTCCTGGCCTCCTTCTACGTGAATTGCTTGGGAGGTTGAGTGTGGTGTGCATCTTCCATCTCCCCACAGACAGTTGTCAGTGTTGCCTGCAAGAGTGGAAAGTGTGGGAAGTTCAGGTTATTCATTGGCTTTCCCCAGCATTAGGCCTCTGAATTGGTGAAGTAAATGTGTGTGTATATATATGCATTATAACATGTTAGTAACACTAAATGGCAGCATTTTGCACAAATGTATTTAGTTTGTAATACTATTATTTAATGAAGTACCTAATCCTGTCTTTGGGAAGGAAGTTTAGGGATGGGTTTCATACCATTAATTTAGTGCTATGCAGTTAATAGTTAAAAATAAATTGTCATTATTTTTGTGTGTGCACATGTTACTTTCCATGAGAATGTTCATTTCTCTTTCCTGGGGATATAACATTGACAAGACTTGAAAGAGACTAATATGTTGCTGTATATTAATTCAGTCTTTGAAGGGTCTAATTCCGAGTTACAGCTTTTTGCTCATATGGATAAATTGTACAAGCAAGTGATTATGTAAAATGAGAAACTAGCTAAAGTGTAGTTTAGCTTGTCACTTCAACAGATCTTTTTTAAATTTTTATTTTTAAGTATTTACAACTTAGGCAAAACTGAAAACATTATTTTGAAAAGTATATTGCTAAAGAAAATAAAAACCCAACAGATATATTTGGCTGTGATCCAGTTGTGTGGTTTGCACTTCCACTTTACAAGCTTGCAGTTCATGTTGTAGATTTTAAATGATGGAATGTATCCTTCACTTTTAATGAGCGAGGGGGAGAGTGGGGAAGAGCAGGCATGTGAAGTTATCCTTGCCTATTTGCTTATGTAAAGCTCTCTGCTTTGGATATAGTTTGAAGCAGATTGTGTTAGCCAAGAAGCTTAAAAACTAAATGCTTTTACTTCTTAACATAGTCTGGATCTGTGCATATCAGAATGTAATAAAGCTGTACTTACAGGACTGTTTGTAAAGTAATTTGAACATATTCTGTCCGATTATGGTTGATGTCATTAGGGTTCTCTCTTAATTCTGAAATCCTTCCTGAGAGGAGGTACATAGAGCCAATGAACGCTGCATGATTTTGCTGGTCATAGAAGAAAAATCAAATGTAAGGAGAGGAAGAGTAATTTGAAGCATGGATGAAGTCATTGTATGGGAGTCAAGCACTCCTGTCCAAGCCTAGCATCTTGTCCCCTGTTGCTCCAGAGAGAGGTTCAGTGTAAGTGTAGCAAAACTACAGAATTGCTCTCGTTGCAAAATAAATTGTCTTGCTTTTAACCATGCTGCTGGGCTGTATCAAAACCGCAGACCCTCTGTGAGGACATCACCAAATAAACCTTGAAGCCTTATTTGAACCAGTAGCAGATTTCTCCAGTGGGTGGGAGGCAGTGTAAAGTACAGAGATAAAGGAAAGCTTTAGCAACTGTTGTATTATTTCTTTGGGGACACAGTGTTCCATCTTGTGCCAAAAGGATGCCTTCTCACATAATAAATTCTTGGCAGCAAAGCTGGTTTTCATGGTGAAAAGCTCCGATAAAGTCTGTGGAGGGGTTATTTGACTATTTCGCATGATAACATTTATTAGCCCGTGTGAGGGAGGAAGAAGAGGAGGGCCCTTCGTGTAACAACAGTGTGTTTAAGGTGGCTGCTCCAGAGTGTGCAGTAAAAATGCAAACATGAGGAAAGCATTTGAAAGAACAACCAATACTTATTTACTTACTTGGCTAATGTCAGGGGTGTGCTTGGCTTACATAAACATCTTCTGTCCAACATATTATAGTTGGTTTTCCCCTTTAATATATGATTCATTTATGTTTTCCAGAGGTGTGGGATGGTTACTGAGGCATTGTATGTGAAGTGATGAATATTAGAAGTATAGCTTTCCCTTTCTTCAAGACACTCCTACACATATCGAAGTATTTGACCAGTGGTTTCAAATTACAGATGTTTCTTTGTCATGTGCAGGGGGATGCACAGCTTTTTCTGCCCACAGCTACTCTAAAACCATCCCAAGTCTTGCACTGTGCTGAGTTGTGCGAACTCATTCTAAAGAGCTTCAAGCCTGGGAATTGCATGGGCGTTGCAAGAAGGAAAAATGAATGGGAGAGAGTTCACTCAGAGTTTGAAGAAACTTTCCCTCCTGTCCTGCCTGGTGTATGCTTGCACATTTGATGGGCTTGCACTTTCTGCAGTTGTATGGTGTGAAGCACAGCTGCAGATAATCATGGGAGACATGATAATGGAAAATTAAGACTTTCATATCTTAAGTTCTGAGGGAGTGTTTCAGACTTAGCCCCTTCTAAACTGTTGAAGAAGCCAGTACTACACCTATTTAGACAAAGCCTGCCATCCTTAGGAAATCTGGTGGTTGCATTTCAATGCTTACAGTAATATTGGGGAATTTGATAGTTTGTCATTGTTTGGGGGCAGGTGCTGCACATTAGTGCAGTTTTAGTCAGAGATGTGCAGCTGTAGCTGCAGGGACAGATGGAGGGCTGGTTTGCTTTGGTCCTTTCCAGCTCTGCCACTGCTATGTTGGCAGTGTGCTTGAGCCTGGTGGTCCTCACTACAGCTTATTTTAATGTTATTAGTGCTCAGTGCTTGCTAGAGAGATGTGTTGGAGAAGTAATAAAGCCACATGCTGTTATTAGATGGACAGTTGTTTTTCCTGTGTAAACCAGTGGTGTAGCCTGTTTGTGTGTTGGTACCAGAATATTGTATGTTTGGGGATAAGCTGTGTTTTAATCTTAGGAAGTTGCTTTGTTCTAGTACAAATATAAACCTCCCAAACCTCTAAAGTCAGAAATACACTGCTGAGAAAAACTTCTTGTGCTCATTCATATGGTGCTTTGTATTGTAGGGGAATCCAATTAGTAATAAAGTTACTTCTTATAGTTGGATGTGTCGTAGCAAATTTTTAGGAAGCATCAAATCCTTACAGTGGTAGCAATGCAGTCAGCTGTTGTACAAGGAATCATTTTAGAGGTGAAAAATGGTAGCACTTGAAATTTTAACATTTAATGAAACACAAATCAAATAGATGTTGGTTAATGGTATTTAAATCCCTAATTTTATAATGGTAGTTGAAAAATCCCTGTATGTTAAGATAGTTGCAATGTATTCTAGTTTACTTGTGATAATTGGAGCAGAAATGTGGTACTTTGAGGAAGAAGTTAAACATTGATTGGACCCAAGGAGATTTCCCTTTCCTGAGGTACTCTGCAAACTAGAGTACTTGTGGAGAATGACGAGAATCATTGTGAGAGTATGAAAACTGCAATGTGAAACAGAGTAGAAATAAAGCTGTTGAGGGATTTACCTTTATTAACTAGCCAGCGTGAATTTCTTGGGAAAAGAGAAGTATATTGAGCTTTTTGGGTCAGGGCCATGTCTCCTAGTATGTTACTTTGTTCAGTCTCTAGCATTGTGGGACCCTGAATAAGACTAGACTGGCTGGATTCTTAACAATCATAAGCCTGGATCATAAAAGTATATTATTACACATAAAGTGCCAATGTCATTTTTGTCTCTTGCTTTTTGCAAAGCTTTGATGGTACATTCCTGTCGTCAAAGCTGCTCCAAAAATCGTAAGGGCATAGACTTGAGTACGAAAAAATGGAGACAATAATGTAATTTCCTCTTTGAAATTTTAGGGGAATATTTCGTTCAATCTTTATAGTGTTATAATCTTTATAATGCTTGGACAACTTTTTGGAGAACTTCTGGTTTTGGATCATGTATTTCCACTTTATCTCAAGATGCCTTCCCTCTTGGGCTGAACTTCTAACCCTGAAATTAAAACTCTCATTTTATACATTTTACTATGAAAGTGAATGCACACTTTCTCATCCCATCCCCACTGAGGCTGTCCTAGGCCCCTGCATTTGGGTGTTGTTTTATCAGGATGAGTGAATGTGTTCCTTTGATTTTGCTTCATTTGAAGGATTCCTGATATTTAATGATGCTGTGGGTTGTTGGGCGCCTCTCCCTTCCTCTGTCAAAGAGATTTCTGGTGCCTTTATCAGCTACACGAACTTTTCAGCACACTTCAGCATTTCTCATGTGCAAAGGACACAGCTGTAGTTGAACAATGTGTTCGTTGTAATCCAATAATAAAAGTCCTAAATGTAACAATAATTATAACCCCTTACATTGAGAACAATATTGATAATCAGGGATACTAATCCTTGAATTTCATAGAAATAAAGCTCAACACTGGTTGTTGCAGTATTGTCCATGTTTTAAGATTTTAAATACTTTGCAAAACTGATATGTGCCAAGATTTGGCTTTGCTATACAGATGGCCATAATGGAAGCAAGACATACGCAGAGAAATATGAATGATTACATTTATCAACAACTAAACAGAACACTCTAGATACTATTCTTGTAATTAACAAGTGTAGCTTGCCATAATAAGCACTGATTATAAGTACTCTAACTGATTTTATTATAATAAGCCCTACTGGACACAGCACCCAGTTTGGTCTTGTTTATCTTTAAGTCATGCTTGTCATTAATGTACATACATGTTTTTGATTTCTCTGTCTCCTTTTTTAATTTTCTTTTTTCAATAAAACACTTTTAAAATTTGGTCAGGGTGAATTTCTTTGGAAAGTAGAGCTTTTGATGAGCCACGTATGATTCAGAGAGTCTTGATGTTTCTGCAGTTTTCTGATTAACAAAATTGCCATGTATTGCCGACATGGTCTTACAACTAATATATCCAGGTCTCACAGGAGTGCAATCCCAAGAAGAGAGTGTATCTGTAGCCACAGAAATAGCAGTTGCATTCCTTGAGCAGGATTTAATTTTTCATTGCAGAATTCATAGTGACTTGAGACAGTACATCTTTCATCTCAAACTTCTGTTTTGATCCATTGCTATTACAAATACACTCTTTGACTCCCAGGTTCTTGCCTGGTGTAATGCCATCTCCTTGTTTGCTTGTGGCTTCCATTGGCCAACCACAGGTCCTTCTCATGGCAAGGACCTGAAAAAGAACAAGTCAAGGTCTAAAATACACTTCTCTTTCAATTCATTATTTTGTTTATCTGTACATGAGCCTTCCTTACTTACCCCATGGCTGTATGTAGTACCTCTGGTCTCATAGCCAGGGTCTTGACATTTGTAGTACCTTTGAGAGAGGCTGAATTTGGATTATGTTCCTGCTTCTCATATTTACATCTCTCTTTTGAGTTCTTCATTTTACAATCTTAACGCTTTTCTGGCTGTATAGTATATAGCTAGTGGATAAAAAGTGGGTTTTTAAATTGTGTTTCTCTTTCATTATCTAAAATAGTAGTTATGTATGTAATACATAATAATGTAGTTTTTAGTTAGCAGTACCTTTCAGCTAATGTTTTGACTGAACATTTGAAAATTCCTAGTAAAAAGTACATCTAAACTAAACTGCACGTAGAAATGATGTAATCTTATACTATATTCTATAAATACACATTATGCTTGAGGGAGTAATTATTTGGAAGTTTTTGGTAATTTTTAATGTTTCTCTTTAATGCTTTTTGAATTTTATTTTATTCTGCTATAGTCATAGAGAGGAGGAGAAAGGAGTGAGAGACAGTAATTCTAGAAGGACAGATATGTTTTGCAGTTAGAGGGCTTTCACCTGACATTGCAGATAAACAGTGCATAAAGTGATTGTCCAGGTCTTTTGCAAATACTGCTGTAATCCAGGCATTTGGCAATTCTTTTTTTCATTAATCCAGTACCCATTCCTTAATCTGCCTGTAATTAATACATTGGGGTTTTTTTTTCCCCAGTTTCAAATGTATCATAATGTTTTTTCAATCTGTACTGAAAGCTGCTTCTGGTGGTTCATTGAACATCCTTCCTACAGTGCTCCTCTGGGATGGGGCATTATTTTTTTGCAGCTATCCTGTTCACAGTGGGCATTTGCCGTCGTGCATTTAAAACGTTCTGTTCTTTGCACCATCTTCTGGCACTAATAACTGGGACATCTGTTTGTCACATATGAAGGCCGGGAGGTGCTGAAGACCCTGAAGCAGTGAGCATCCCTGTCGTGAGCATCTCTTCCGTGGGCAGAGGAAAGTTCTCTTTGCCTCTCAGGTGGGGAAGCGGCTGGCTTGGCTTGCCCCTGGTTTCTGTGGTGACGTTAAGACTGATGGACATGGAGAGTTTCCAAATGCCCATCTCCCATGTATAGACTGTGGGGAAAAGTGGCCTTTCCTAGTCTTGCCTCTCGTGCTCTGATTCTGGAGAGAAAATGTGAGTGGGGATAATTGCCTGCTGTGGCCTGCCAGCAGTGGCTGTGCCCAGGAGCAGCTCTCTGGTGGAGGTAGAAGAGAGGGGATAATTTTCTGCTTGGTTGCTTTGTTCTTTGGCATAACTAAAGCTGTTTCTTTTGTAAATTAAATTGAATAGACTAGTTGCCTGTCAGCTCTGGATTAGTAAAGCCTAGGTGCAAATGCATATGCCATAGCAAAATGTTTTAACTTATCAGAAACTCAGCTGAACATTCAAATTTGAAACATCTGTAGACTGATGAGCAGTTTTAAAGGTGATTGGTCCTTAAGAGTACTGGGCTTAAATTTAATGCATATTTAATGGTGAGCAGAGACAAAACAACTGTAACTTTTGAGAGGTCACTTCCATCACACTAATTCAGGTAAAAAATTTTGCAAATAATAGTTTGCAATATGAAAAGGCGTTGGATAGTGCAACATATATGCACACCCAGTTTATATTAAATTCTAGCTTACTTTTCTTTTTCATGGCTTGGTAAATTCTGTATACAATCCATTGCCTGAATTTGTGTTTGTTAAAGTATAAAAAGTGATGGAGTTCAGGTACTCTTTCTGTTCAGAATGAAAGATAAATTTGTTTGCCTTATATTTAAAGAAAAAAGAAAAGCCCTCGACCTCTCATTTTTATGTGTGCCTTTCCCTCCCATGGAAAATCCATATATTGTTTGTATGTTACTGATTTTCAGTAAGTGCTGTGTTTACAGAACAAGGACTTGCTCAGGGAAGTTGTCAGTCTGCATTTTCA
This sequence comes from Picathartes gymnocephalus, assembly GCA_013390045.1. Classification (NCBI taxonomy): domain Eukaryota; kingdom Metazoa; phylum Chordata; class Aves; order Passeriformes; family Picathartidae; genus Picathartes; species Picathartes gymnocephalus. The sequence goes on from WEKY01007763.1 coordinate 79,631, forward strand.
CTCTGATATACCGGGGGATTAGAAAAATATACTCCCTTGTCAAAGTTTCAGGTATGATAGTTAAACCTGTAATGTTCATCATCTTTTCCTTAACCCAAACTGAAAAGGTGGCTGATAAGGACAGAAGGTCTGGTTTTTTCACTGTAGTTTTCCAACTTGAAGAAAAATTATTTTCCTGACAATTTGAGGAAGAATATTCTACCTTGTTGCTTCTGTTTTAGAACTGTATCTTTAGAACTGTATCTGACCAGCTGATTTTTAATTCAGATCTAGCCATAGAAAAAGCCTGTTTTAATATTTTTTAGTCTCATAGAGGTGGGAGAAAAGACTGCTTGCAGTGGAGGAGCAGACTGAGATCAGAACCTCAGAATATATTTCATGGCGGGGCTTATTTGAATGTGAACTACCGCAGATGTGCATAATATGTTGTGGCACTGAATTATGGAGCAGTTTGTTGGTTAGCTTGTTTCAAAAGATGACCTGTTACACACATCAAAATAAGACAGTACCTCAGAATGGTTGTGAAGTTATTAGTTAGGAGACACTGAGCATGGAAGATTTCTCTGGACAGTCGTGCTGGATCTTGCAGTCTTATTCCAGAAAATCATATGAGTAAAAGAATGAAATAAAACATTTATTGATCAATTTCTATGATGCTGTTGTAATAAAAGGAATGAATTACGTAGAACTCTGTCTGATTTACATCTGTGAAATGTTAAAAATTGTTAATGATTTGATGAACTCTGAGTAGGCCCATGCAAGGTAGAACTCAGTGACAGAGCTGGGGAAAAAACCAGCTGCAGTATGTTCTACTTGCAAGAGAAACTTTTGTAGAGAAGGGGGTTTTTTTTAATGTTTAAAGCATTGAGTTTTCTGCACAGTTTCATTTGGAGGAGCTTTCTTTTACTTTCTTGCTGATTTTTATGTATTTAATCCCACAGGTGAGGTAGAGCTTGCTTGAGACTTAATGTAAAGCATTGCTCCTTTTCTGTCAATGCCCAGAATGGTCTGTGTGTGTACATAACACCTCAGGTATACACCAGCTAACAAAGATGACCAGTGTATTAACATCTTTAATGCTCTTGTAGGCGCGAATCAAACAGGCGTATAATGTCATCTGGGCTCAACGTAAATGAGCGTATAATGGCGTCTGGGCAGCATTGCCAGACTCCATGGTTGATAAACTCAGGTGGAAATCGTGTGTGGCAGGGGAGTCCTTGAGGTCTGTGTTATTGCTGGAACTTAAGACCAGGAATCTTGAAAGGAAAAAAAAAAGGTTATAGCATATCGTTTCCTTTAAAGAGTAGGTTTAAAAGGAAGAGGACTATCATCATACAGTTTAAGAGGACAAGTATCATACCGTACCTCTCTTACTACTAAAAGACCAGTGTCTTTACATATACTTGAAAAATCTTGCAGTTATTTTGAGTGAGGAGCAGAGTTGTTGATTGTATGACTATTACTTGTGTACTGACGTCACAAAACCTGTTCTTGATACACTCTGGGGTCTTACATATGCAGAACATAACAATGAACCTGGCTTTTGGACTGAGGCCACTTCTTGAAACATCCAGGAGTTCTGAATACTCCATAACCTTAATCTCACCCATGGCCAGGAACAGAGAGTTTAACTCATCAAACTGAGTTATTTGCTGGAATTGCTGTGGTATGAGGATTGGATGACATCCTCCCATATGACAGGGGGGAAGAAGCAGAGCAGCCCTTAGCAGCTAGAAACATTGCTAGCTACATTGAGCTGGGGTAGATGCTGGACTTGCAGGAAATTAGAAGACAGTACTCTTGAGAAGCTGTTATTTTCATTTAGCTTCCTCTCCAGGCACCTGATGTTTTTTGGTACATCTTGTCCTGTCTCAAGTTAATGGCATCATCAGCTGGGAACGCTCGTTCCTTGCAGCTCCCCTCCTGAAGGCAACAGCGGCTGTCTGGCTGTGTTGTGGCTCTGGGGGCGAAAGGGG